>SNQJ01S0250094.1:0-12890 GCA_010110895.2 Picea sitchensis
CCCGAAGTCCCATCACCATCTGCTATCTGACAGACCCCCCGTCACTTATGGATGTCATCTTCCATTGGTTCCACTTGTTCCACTTGATTCCTGAGTTATGTCCCATCCCATAACTGATGTCAGTCCCCTACCCCCTTTCACTCATGGCGAGCCCCTTATTGCGACTTTTACCTCCAATCCCTAGCCACCACATCACCCGTCTGTACTTTTCAAGCCACCGTCACCTGCCATCTCACCCCCAAATAGCTCGTTGTCCATTTATTACTGGATAACCTATCTGTTACCCAGCTGACCTGTCTCCCACGCCCAACCGACCCCATTTTAAATAAAACTACCATTATTTCCCCTATTTTCGCTGCTCACCCATCACATAAGAGAAACTCATAGATTACTCCTCCGTTACACTCCGTTTCCCTCATCCACAGTCATTCGACCCCACTAACTTTGTGTTTATTGCAGGTACTGTTGTAGAAATGGCACGAAATCCTAGACAAGCAGAAGGAGAGGAGAATCCTTTTCTCCCGCCTCTTGTCAACCTGGACAAGATCCCATTGGTCGACAAAGACAGATTTATTGCAGATACCAAATGCAATTTCAATTTCTCAAACCTCCAATCATGGCTCAGGGAGGTTTTCCTAGACCAGAGCAATGAAATTGGACTCTGGGAGTCCAATTTACCCCTTTACCTCTTTCCCCAGATCCACCATTTTCTCGAGTTCACACTTAAATGCCAAGCTCACTATATTCCTCAACAAAGAGCTGTCATCTCCTCATCTAGAGACACCCTGTTCCTCATCGCGCCCGAAGACATAGACCAGATGATGCAAATTCCCCGTGCCAACTCTGTGTCTCCTTTCAACCTGGAAATCCTTACATAGTTGTATCAGAAGATGACTTTTCCCTAGAGAGCTCAAATAGTCGAGCTTTTCCTTCCCACCTCCGCTCAATTCCCTTCCACAAACCCCCCTTACCCGTCATCCATGTTCTCCACTAAGGGAAACCAGGTCATTTCTTCCCTTTGTGCTTTGCTAGGGTACTATTCCGACCAGTGGGTGGATGAGCCCATTCTGGGTTTTCTATCCATTTTCTCCACTGATGAAAATCCCACCACCCAGTTTGATTTCAGCACCTTCTTGGCAGATAATATTCACAAACAGTTCATGAATTTTGGCATGGAAGGAATGTTCAGATATTCGTCTATATTGGCATACATGTTTGTCTTCTTTCAAGGAGATAAATTTAGTTTTTCCATGCAGAAGATGGACACAGATGGAAGGCCTCAGGCAGTCACAATGTGGACCTCTTTGCTGAAACATAACTCCACAGAGTATAGATTCAAGGCGTTCATCGACCTTTTCTACCACCCTGTGGTAAGCATGTTGAGCGGTAGGCCCAAGCCTCGAATAAATGACGAAGTCCAGAGAATCGTGCATCTCTCGGACAACACAAAGACCAGGGATTGGTACCTGTATCAAAACCACACCGAGATCAGAGTATTTGGGTGCGAGTTGACACCCTACAAGCTGCCCAAGTATGTGCCGGTAAGAATATTTTCTTTAGAATACATAAGGCAGATTATGAATTCAGATGATATCCATTTCGTATCATTGAAGAAAAAGTAGCAGCTTCGAATCAAGGGGCAGATTGGCTCCTTCATCTGCAACAGTCGAGGCACCAAGGAAGAAGCTGACAGGATGTTGAAATAAATGAAGTTCTTTATGACCTTCCCATGGCACTATGATCTTTATGGGATCATCTCAGAAATGCGGGTGATGAACAAAAACATCCTGTATGTTCATGTGTCCAAGCCCGAGATTGAAAAATTTGCCAATCAGACAGTGTGGGTGCCTGACACCTTGGTCGAAGTGGAACAACAGGTTCCCCCGACCACTATTCCACCAACTACCACACCATAGGTCCCTAAGGAAAAAGGGCCTTAACAAGAGTTATCTCCACCTGTCATGAAGGTATCGTCTGAAGAGTTCTAGTTGCACACTAAGAGGCCCAAGACAACCACAGTTCCTAGCCCTACGGGGGAGAAAGAAGCCCCACCTACCATAGTGGTCAAGTCTATCATTCCACCTTTTGGCTCAAGCCTACATAAGGACATCACCCCAGTAGCGCCAAAGAAATCCTCAGACTCCCCACTGGACACTCAACCAGGAAAGACTGGAGCCATGTTGAGCATTTTCGAGAAGTACGAGTTGATTAAGAAAAAGAATCAGACCCTTACCAGTAGTACTTATGCTTAGTTTCGGAAGAAGACATCGACTGCACAACATAGGCTGATGTCTGCATTTGACACAGAAAAGGGCAGGATGCACATGGCCTTCCTCCAGGCACAGGTACCAGACCCCAAGGTGATTATAGACTACAAGAGGGCCACTTTCGAATTCCAGACGAAGGACGTGCACCCAGCAGATCAGATGGATCTGCACAAACAGATAGGGGAAATGGTGTTCCATACATTGGTGCATGCTTCCTCTTCTGTAGCGAAATTACAGGTATCACTGAACAATGCTCAGACACAACTCAAGCTGGAGAAGATATCGTCCTTTGTGAAGGACAATAGAATCAAGACTTTGGAGGAGTTGGTCCTCAAGATCAGCTATGATCCTTTGAATGTCAAAGCTGCAGAGGAGATGATAAAGAAGAAGAATGCAGACATCGCCTCCTTGAGGAAGCAGCTAAAGCTCTTGCCCAGAGAGGACTCGCAGGTGAAGGAGATAGCAGAGAAAGAAGGAGAGAAGGATGAAATGCTCAAGCTGCTCATGGAGCAGAACGCACAACTCAAAGAAATGGAAGCTGAGATGGAGAGATTATTAAAAGAGAAAGAGTAGATGAAGCCAATGGAATTCATTCCATTGAGTGCCATTCTGATTTCAGGAGCAAGCACAACAACAGTGACAACAGCCTCATCCGTAACTCCATTGACATCACAAGAAGGGACAACCGACCTCGCCAAATCCATGGAAAAGATGAACCTGCAGGAGATAGAGATCAACAGCTTAAAAAGGAAGTTGAGAACCTCCAGGAACTCAAAACTTCCTTCTAGACCAGTCTCTCCAAGGAAAAGCAGGTAACAGAACAACTCAAGCAAAAGTTACAGCAGCTCCGAAAGCAAACAGTGGCAGGGAAGACTTTGGCTGAGGTCAAAGAGAATGTATGGACATATATCACAAAGTCCATAAATGAGATATGGCCCATGATCCAAATCATGTTTGAGTAGAATGAGTTGGTCCAGAGGAGAAAACAGGCTATTGAGAAGATCATAGTAGAATTGGGGGAGATGCCAACACAGGGGAATGATATCATCAAGTTCCTCAATTCTAAGATCAGGGAAGAGCTAGAAGAGCTGAAGATCGAAGACAGAACAAAGACCATCCTTGAGGTCAAAAGAGTTTTGACCAAGAGAGAATTAATGCTTCAACTAGAAGAAAAGGTTCAGATCATGGAACAGGGGGTACAAAGGTCCTTCAATAAGATTGAGGCTCTCCAAAAGAAAGGACTACCTGGTCTGAAGGTTATTAATGATAAACTGATGACACTTCCAGATTACAAGAAGAGATTGGCTGAGATGTCTAAGGATAGTTCAAAGTTTGCTGGCATACAAGGGAGCATTACCAGCAAAGCATTCTTATATTCCCTTCAGTGGGACATTAGTATCCAGCATGAGATTCGATACATATTCCTCACCAAGCCTACATTCGCCAAGTATACAGAAATGGACGAAGTGTATCGAAGACTGCTCAAAGTCACTGTGCCTAGTCATCTCAGATGGGAGGAACTTTACGATCTGCTCAATTAGAAGATGAGTTGTCTAGGTCCAGTCCCCTGTCCAGTCAGACGAGGTCGTGCAAAGGCTTCATCAACGGTCTAACCAGAAATCAGCATGCAGTTTCACCAAGTCATCAAGCAGTTTCGAGATTTAGGAGATTTGTTAAATTAGTTAGGCTAAAAATAGAAGTAGCACGTCCTGATCATTTATGACAGGAACATTTGTAATTTGAGTTATAAATACTTCACCTTTTGAAATATTGAGGGTTGTTGATCTTCACACCCTGACGCTATCATACTGTAACATTTTTGAAGAGATCTGCCATTAATAAAAGGGAGGCACTTTTACAGGATTCTTGCGTGTATTCACTGGTGATGTTTATTCTCTAAGTTGAATGTTATTCTTGCTTTGTGATCATATTGTTTTCTGAAACTAATCTTTAAGAGTAACGAATGTTGCAGGATTTATCTTGGATACCCTGTTCTGACTCGAAAGATTTTAGTGTTTATCTTCTGGTGTTTTCAATTAAGAAATTCTTAACTGCTTCTTAGTTGAATTTATCTTTCTCATCTTTTCTTCTGCCCATCATTTAAGCTACTAAAAGATCCAATGAGTATATTATCTCGCCCTGTAGAAGTCTTCTTTCGCATTTTTGGTTTGTATCCTATATTTATTAAAACACAGACCCCATAGCCCAATGGATGTGTAGACTGTCTCCACCAATTCATAAAACACTTTTACAACAAAAATGACTTATTTCTTTACCTAGCCTAATATCTAAAATTGGAAACATAGCTAAATCACATAGAGAGATCCCTCTCTGAAGCTGGAAGGGCTAGATCTCAGCTTTAAAAGTGGTTGGATAAAGTTACCTTTGTAGATTTCTTCTATTTCAACCTCTAGGAAATTTACCAAGTGCTAACAGCAGCGAACTAAGTTGCACGAGAGATAATTTTCCAAGGTGGTTCCGCAATCCAAACCAGGGTTTCCTCGAGGGATTACGTGTTAGCATCATGAGAATTGCAGGGTGGAAAGAGGGTTACTCCAAATCGTCGATGCATGCCCTAGCAAATTTGAAAGGCATGCAATGATGTGAAAGATTAGGGTTCAAACATTGAAACTCTGAATAGATGAAGTAGTTGTGGACCGTCGATCCATAGGAGGACACGCGTCAACCGATCATTTGATCTAGTTGAAAGCACTCCAGAAAAGAGTGAACAAGGAGAAGTTGAGATTTGAAAATCCTGAATCCTGGAGAGCCCGAGACCCGAAGTAAACATCAAATGTCGGATCATCCAAAGAAGATCCTGATCGTTGATCACCAAAAGGTTACATGTAGCAAATCCGTGAACTCTAGGTGAAGACCCGGAGTGAATCTTGGTCATCCGATCCATGAGGAAACATGGAAAAAAATTGGCTAGCTCGAGAATTCAGAGTTCGGGAGAATTTGAAGTGTGCTAGATTGAAAACTCTTGAAGCCCCAAAGCCTGAAGAGTCAAAGTGAGGAGGCACGATGATGTCACCTACATGTGATGTGGACCCTGGAATCCTCGAAGTGATGTGTCTTACAAACATCACCTGGGATGATGTGGACACATGGGATGTGTGACACGTGTCAGTAATATTTGAGCTTTTGGAATATTGAAAAGTTGATTAGAATGTGACACATGTGACCCACCTTATTGGGCCACATGTCTGCTTCCAACATTTTTCCATGTGGTGATAGATTATGTAGTCTAGAAGACTCAGCACTCCAGAGGGAAAAGATGTGACAGGTTGTGTTGGGTCAAAAACCACCGAAGGGTTGAAGGCCAGGCTATATATCGACTGTCGATTCGAGAAGACACACATCGAAGGATCGTCGACTTCGGGTGAAAGAACTCTAGGAGAAAGTGTAGGAGGGAATTTTGAAATTTTCGAAGCCCGAAGAGTCGAAGCGATTCACAGTCATTGATCTATGGGAGGACACCCATCGGTAGATCATGAACTTCGGGTAAAATAATTTCGAGAGGAGGCAAGTGAGGAAAGTTGAGATTTATGAAGCGTGGATTCTCGAACTGGATCTCGATCGTTGATCGTGAAAGAGGATGAGGACCATTGATCTGGTCCTAGATTAAAGTCCTGAAGTCCCGAAGCTCTGGACAAGCACTTTTTCATCTAAGAATAGGGTCATGGCCTTGATAATATGTAGATTGAGAGATGAGGAAAGTTGGGCTAAGGGTAGAATTGGTTGTCCTCGAGACAGAAAAGTGCCAAGGAAGGATTTACCCACAGTTTCTAGTTGTGGTCACCTAGGAGGCGGTTTGAAGGAAGCGCCTGTGCAGGGTGAAACTCTGTGTGAGGCAAGGATAATAGGAGATTGTTATTTTCAGAGAATGGGGAGATGATCTTCATAAACAAAAAAAGAGACCTATAGCATGGTTTAGTAATTTTTTTATCATATGTGTAATTTTGACAAAATGACCACTTGCAAATTTTGCAGAATTAAGGGGCTTAATAGCATCATCTCAAGATGCATATTGAGGAAATGGAAGAAGGCGAGGGAGCCTCTAGTCATGAAAAGGAGGTTGAATTCCAGAATACTAGAGTTGGTAATGCAGAGACAGAGTCCAATGGATGCAAGGGAAAAAAAGAGTAGGAAACGTTAATAGAAACGGTAACAATCCTGAAGATGGAAGTGCAGAGATACAAAGCATACAATGAGACACTAATTAGAGAGAAAAGTCAGATAAATGCTCGAGTGTTGCACAACTCAAATCAGTTGCAGAGGCAAATGAAGAAGGGATAAAACTCAAGACAAGAGGAAGAAGGCACGTGTCATGAAAGAAGAGATGTTCATGGAAGAGTTGGTTATTTCAGAAGTGATAGAAGAGCTCATGGACACCACTCACCTACTTACTCAGGAAGAAATTTTTATTCATTGAATGATCCCATAAGAAGTCTAGAGGTGTCTCCTATGAGACACTAGAGAAGGAAACAAGAGGTATATTGTTTGGAAGGAAAGCTAAGGAATCTCAAGACACCTTCCTTTGAGGGTGAAAGAGAAAGAGAAGATGATGCCAAAGCATGGTTTCTTGGGATCCAGAGATATTTTCAGTTGCATAACTATTCATCAAACCTGGAAGCCAAGATTTCCACCTACCACTTACAAGAAAAAATTGCAATATGGTGGGAAAAAATAAAGGAAGTGGAACCTATTAATGAAAGTAGAATCACCTGGAAGCAGTTCAAGAAGTACTTCTAGAAGGAGTACCTCTCAGATCATTTCTATGACAAGAAAATGCAATAATTCTTTGAACTCAGGTTGGGACGCATGACTATGGTAGAATATGAGAATAAGTTCTTGGGATTGTTAAAGTATGTCAGTTTCATTGGTGATGTGAAAGTGAAAGTACAGAGATTTCTAAGTGGATTGCCAACCTTTTATAAGGAAAATATCAAGTATGATGAACCCAAGACCTTGAATGAAGCTATCAAAAAGGCTAAATACCTGTATGAGAAAGGCCAAGGAAGAGAATCCATGTAGAAATTTTGGAAGGAAAAGAAGAATGCGAATTATGATCACATGAGGAAAGGATTCAAACTTCCCTTCAGTAGGAATGAGCCTAATAGAAATAAATAAGATCAGTATGCTAAGGGGGATTCCATGAAGGAAGATTCCATGGGAAAAAGGGGAATACCACCAATCCAATGTTAGGGATGCAAGGAAGATCACATGTACAAGGATTTCCCACAAAGAAAGGACATAATGAAGATTGTGAAAAACATCCAAGTGGCTACAACAGTCAGAGATATGTGAAGAATCTATGCAACTTAAAATGATCGACAAGCAGAGTACCAGTCCAATATGATCGATGTGGAAGACAAGATCATAAATCAACCTGCTGCTATTTGATTGATTCAAGAGCAAGTCATTGTTACATTGATCATAAGATAGTGGATAGATTACATTTGGAGAAAAGTGAACTTGGAAAATCAAGTTTGGTTTAGTTAGCCATTGGAACCAAAAGAAGAATCCATGATATGGTAAGAAGTTGTTCCATAAGTCTTAATGGGGTGAATACTAGTACTGATCTAAATATCATACCATTGGGGTCTTATGGTGTTCTGATTGAGATGGATTGGTTGGAAAAGCATCATGTTGTCCTAGATTGTCATAACGAGACATTTACATGTCTTGATGGAAATGGAAAATAGATCACTATGAAAGGAGTTCCAAGACCCATCTCTATAAGGAAGATTTCATCCCTACAACTGAAAATATGTTTTAGAAAAGTATGTCAATTTTATGCAACTCATGTGGTGCATCCAGTTGATACAAAGGGGCCAAGCCTTGAATATTTCTCGATGTTACAGGAATTTGAAGATGTATTCCAAGAAATACCCAGATTCCCACCAATGAGGGAAATATATTTCTCAATTGATTTAGTGTTAAGAGCTTCCCTAGTGTCAAGAACACCTTACAGAATGAGCACACCAAAGTTGAAAGAATTACAATTGCAGTTGGAAAATTTGTTGAAGAAATGGTACATATGTCCAAGTGTTTCACCTTGGGAAACACCAATACTTTTTGTCAAAAAAAAGGATGGAAACTTGAGGCTGTGTATTGACTTCTAACAGCGGAATAAGTACACTATAAAGAACAAGTATCCACTACCCCAAATTGATGACCTCTTTGATCAGCTAAGAAGAGAAAAGATATTTTCAAAGATTGACCTGAGGGAAGGATACCATCAGGTAAGAATCAAGGAATAAGAAAATAATAAGGCAACCTTTAGGACCAGGTATGGGCATTATGAATTTGTAGTGGTGTCGTTTGGACTGACCAATGGACTAGCTGTCTTCATGTGCTTAATGAATGGCATATTCAAAAATTATTTGGACAAATTTGCCATAGTATTCCTGGATGACATACTTATCTATTAGAAGTCAAAAGGGGAGCATGAACATCACCTGATATTGGTATTGAAAGTACTAAGAGAAAATCAATTGTATGCCAAGTTGAGTAAGTGTTCTTTTTATCAAAAGAAGATCCATTACTTGGATCACATTATTTTAGAGAAGGGCATAGCAGTAGATCCAGAGAAGATCAAATCCATTAGAGGATGGGCAACACCCAGAAATGTGTCAGACGTCAAATATTTTATGGGATTAGCTGGCTAATACCAAAGGTTCGTAGTTGGGTTCTATAATATTTCTCATCCCATCACTTCTTTGCAAAAGAAGGGAACTAAATTTGAATGGACACTGAAGTGTGGAAAGAATTTTAATCTATTGAAGGAATTACTTACTAGTGTGCATGTGTTAAAGATTGTTGACCCAAATGAAAGTTTTTTGGTATGTACAGATGCTTGTAAGGAAGGAATTGGGGGAGTCCACATGCAAAATGGACATGTCATTTGATATGATTCCAGAATGTTGGGTATGTTTTATATTCTTTCCATGTGTGTGTGTGGCCACGTCAGATTCAACAACTGTGTCTGATGATTCCTCTAGTAGTGTTCTTTGTGTTGTGTGCGTAGGGAACTTCCTAGGGGGGTCCCATGGGATGCAAGGTATTCCCCACCCTAGTTACGTGCAGCGTTAGACACCAGGCGATAGCCCAGGGCAGCGCCCCAAAATTTTTCTTTTGGGCATTTTTTGCTATTTTTAGCGGATTTTTCTATTTTTTAGCAGTTTTCTAAATTAATTCCGGATTAAGGGATTAGGGTTTTGGTATTTACGGAATACCTAAAAAAATTCTATATATATTGAATATATGAAAGGTTTTCCTCGGTTAAGGGTTTCTGATATAAATCTATGTGTACTATGAGCCATTGATTAAATTTGTGTTTTGCTTAAGAATCTATATGCATTGCTTTACTTAACAGGTTTAAAACTTACACATAAAGCTTAAGGAAAATGAGAGGAACTATGTTATGCACAACTTGGAACTTGCTTCCATTGTTCATGCCTTGAGGATGTGGAGGCATTATCTCATGGGGAAGAAATTTGAATTAAGGACAGACCACATTGATCTGAAGTATCTTTTTAAACAACCTTCCTTGAATGCCAAGAAAACAAGATGGATGGAATTTTTAAGTGAATATGAATTCGATATCAAGCATATCAAGGGAAAGGATAATAAAGTTGCCAATGAACTTAGTAGAAGAGTCCATCCCATGCATGCTACTACTGTCATTATGCATTAGTCTGAATTGAAGAGAAGAATTTTAGACGGTCTTGTTACACATCGACATTACCTACAGGTAAAGTAAAAATTACAATAAGGAAATGTAGAACATAAAATAGAGGAGTACAAGGTAAAGGGAGATGAATTACTCTTGCATAAGAATAGAATATATGTTCCTAGTTCTGGAAAACTGAGGAATTCGGTACTAAAGGAAATGCATGATGTTCCTTTAATAGGACATCCTCGTTACCAGAAAATAATTACAACAATAAGAAGCCAGTTATTTTGGTTGGGAATGAAGAAGGATGTTGTTGATTACATCACTCGATGTATGGAATGTCAGAAGGTGAAGGCTGAGCATAGACACCCAACGGGTTTGCTGCAACCATTTCCAATTCCAGAGAATAAATGGGAAGTGGTCACCATGGATTTCATTACAAGATTACATAGAACAAATAATAAACATAATTCAATCATGGTGGTGGTTGAAAAATTAACAAAGGTTGCTCATTTTTTGCCTATGAAGACAACGCATACAACAACTAATATTGCAGAAATTTTCATGAAGGAAATTTCTAAGTTCCATGGGATACCTAGGACAATTGTCTCAGACAGAGATATGAAGTTTACCTCCAATTTATGGAGGGTTTAAAGGATTTGGCACAAATATAAACTTTAGCACATCATATCTTTCCTAGATAGATGGGAAAACAGAGAGAGTCAATCCAATAATTGAAGACATGCTGAAAATGTATGTGATGGATAAGCCATCTAAGTGGGAAGATTACTTACACTTGGTTGATTTTTCATATAACAATGGGTATCACACTTCATTGAGAACGAGCCCATTTGAAGCCTTGTATGGTAGGAAATGAAATACTCCAATGAGCTGGGACAACCCAACAGACAAAGTGGTACTTGGGCCAGAGTTGCTGAAGGACATGGAAGACTAGGTGTCTAAGATCAAGAAGAACTTAGAGGAAACTCAGGATAGACAAAAAATTTATGCAGAAAAGAATATGATAGCTAGATAATTTAAAGTAAGGGAGCTCATACTTTTGAAAGTGCCTAAGAAAAACTCTTTGAAATTGGGTAGTTGTACAAAGTTGGCAGCCACATTCTATGGTCCATTTGAAATATTGGACAGAATAGGGCCAGTTGCAGACATGCCTGCATTGCCTGCTTCCATGAATGTGCATAATGTATTTCATGTATCTTTACTAAAGAAGTATGTGCATGATACTAACCATGTTATTGATTGGGATATGATTCAGGTAGATATGGAGGGATACTTTCAGGTTCATCCAGTGTCAGTATTGGACAAAAAAGTCAAAATTCTCTGGAATCGAGTTATAGAACTAGTAAAAGTTCAGTGGACCTGCTATGCTGTTGAAGATGCTACCTAGGATCATGAATATGCCATGTGGGCAGAGTACCCACATCGTTTTGAGTAAATTTGAGATTTTGATCTCTATTTTGTATATGCACTTGAAAGACAGTGCCAAAATAAGGAGCAGGGGATGTAACAGCCCAGGTTTCGAACCCCATTTTAAATAATGTATTTTTACAATGCTGAGAGGCCTAAGTTCCCAAACAATTATTAAAGGGCCAGTATGCCCCAGAAATGTAATTTTTTTATCATTACTAATAATAAACACATCGTTGGATGCTTGATGGTCAAGGACTAGAGTTATAGGGGGATATGATTCCGCAAGAGAGGGAGCTTGAGGGACTAAGTGTTTATTTCCTATTTTTTTAATTACCCTTTTTGTCTAAGGGAGGGGATCGATAATGTGAGATTCTTGGGGAAGGCTAGGAGTTTCTTATTTCCCCACAAGGTTATTTAAACTCGCCTCTAGTCTGATGCGGGGTTTCTACCAGTGACCTGTTCATTGATTTCTTGTTCACTCATTCATTTTTCACTCACGCACTCCCATGCACCACCTAAACCATTCATCGAATCACCCTCACATGCGTCTTGTCTTGGCAAAGGAAATAGAGTTGTTGAAGAATTAACCACGGGAAAATTGGTTGTAGTGGTCACTGGTGTGATCCAGCCGAACTTGGGGCCTGCATGTTTGAAATGCATTGGCATGTGCCCTAGTTTTCTCACAACTGCGAGTCTTGAGAGTCCCAGCAATGGGATTCTGGACCAGCTGTGTTGGAGGCCCTGAAAATAAAGTAGAAGGATTGCCTAAGGGACTGTGTAGAAAGGAAGGGTGGAGGTCCAGTCTCTTGGGGAAGTATAGGCTAGGTAGAAGAGAGATGGGTACTTGTATTGTTGTGGGTGTCAGGAAACCTATGAGAGCTTGAGAGTTGACTGGTTTGGGAACCCAATTACTCTCTGGAACCATCCTTTTGGAACATAAACCTGTCTCGGGGGTGACACTACATGCTTGTTGGATATTGCTATGCATGTCATTAAATCTGTTATCTTATGCATCCTTAATATATAAATAAGGTATCAACATGAAAAAGAAGTCTAAGGGTGGGATTGCATGTAGCATACCCCAGCTTGTGGCTGGCCGGGTATGTTACAATCGAATTGGTTCATTAAACCATATATAAAAAATAAGAAAATATCCAAGTGAAGTATAAGGCTAGGTATGCCAAGCATCAGGTTGATAATTACTTACAAGTTGGTGATCAATTTTGGCTATAAATTAGCCCAAAATGCCTTAAAGGTGAAGATACAAAGCTCAAGCTAATATGGTATGGTACATTAAAAATTTTGGAAAAAGATGGTGACAATTATTTTTGGTTCAAGTTACCTCCATATATGTAGATGTATTCCATGGTTAATGTTGAAAATTTGAAACTATATGAGCTTCCTATGATCATGGATCAAGGTGAGAATGTTCAAGTTCCTTACGATCATGATTTTTCTTCTAAATATATTGATGAGTTGCAGGAGATGTTATTCTTGACAAGAGGGTGATG
>SNQJ01S0250095.1:0-12877 GCA_010110895.2 Picea sitchensis
TATTTGCAGAATGAAAAATCATTTTTCAACAAAAACACTAGAGACAGATAATATCCCAGTCACCAGTTGATCCTATAACTTATAGGGTGATAACACCCCAAACCATATGAATTTCATCTCTTTGTCTTGATTGTTTAATTCACACAACTCCCCAAGACGATTGTACTCAACCCCCATGTTCCCAATAAATTTTGGATGTGACCACTCACACCCACCCTCTTACATTTACTCAATGATTAGCTTTGGGCACACTCAATCAGAAATGGGAAGGCTAATATGCAAATAGAAAATTTAGGATAATGGGTTAAATCAATATACATGGATATTTCCCTCCTGGCCATTATCCTAGACACTCCCCACTCTTGTGGATTAATTCAACCCCAATCTCTTTCCCATGTCCCCTTAGCAATTGGCATCATATTTTTATTAATAAAACAAGGAAATACAATTCAAATATTACATCGCTTGGCCATAGCCACATATTATATCTACATAAACATTAATTAAATGGGGGATTACAGTGGGGATGTTACATTCCCCCTCCTCTACAATTGTGAACCATCCCTGGTGCACTCTATGTCGATATACTTATATGCAAATTACATCACAATACTTAGAAAATAAAAATTCTGCAATTTAACAATTCTAGTAGAAGCTCCAACCAAAATCTCTTGTTCCTCTCAACTCTCTGACCCAAGGAAGGCACCATTCGTTTATCAGGGATAACCCAAGGGATGTACCATATGTTTATCAAGGCTAACTCAAGGAATGAGCCATTCTTTTATCAAGGTCCCCAACGCAGATGGCCAGGAATCTAAGATGTGCTTTCAGAATTTTAGCTGCTCAAAATGGAGTCTTGCATTATGTTTTCTTAAAAACTGTCAAACAGTTGCAGGTGTTATACCCACATGTTTTCTCCATGCTCCCATGTAGCATATTTAGGACTGTAGAAGGACCATTAAAACTTTACTGGCCCTATGGATTTGTTCCTGGTCACTTTCAATTTCCGATCTAGGATGCTTATTGGCTCCACTCGAAAATCCCCTTCATGCTCCACCTGGATCACATTCCAATGAATTACATGGTTAGTATCAGGCATATATATCTTTAACAATGACACATGAAATACATTATGCACTCTAATGGATGTAGGAAAAGCTAACATGTATGCAATTAGCCCTATCTTTTCTAATATTTCAGAAGGCCCACAATATCTTGTTGCCAACTTCAGGCAACTTCCTAATCTTAGCAAACTTCTCTTTTCCTTCACTTTCAAAAACACATGTTCTCCCACTTTAAAATATCTGAAAAAATTTGTTCCCGTCTGCATAACTTTTCTACCTATCTTGGGTAGCCTTCAAATTCTATTTTATCTTTTCCATCTGATCTTCCATTTCTTTTAACAATTCTGCCCTAACAACTTCTCTATTTGTTGAATTATCCCAAATCACTTTTGTTTTACATTTTCTGCCATACAGTGCCTCAAATGCACTCATTTTCAATGAGGCTCGATACCCATTGTTGTAGGAAAATTCAACTAAATGAATATAATCTTCCTACTTTGATCACTGCTCCATCACATACATTCTAAGCATGTCCTCGATTATCCTGTTAGTCCTTTTTGTTTCCCATTTGAATATGGGTGATATGTTGTACTAAGATTTAAATTTTTCCCAAATCCCTTGAACAAACCCTTCCAAAAATTGGAAGTAAACTTTCGACCTATGTCTGAAACTATTGTCTTAGGCACTCCATGTAGCCTAGAAATTTCTCTCTTATAAATTTCCGCAATATTTTTTTCCTTGTGTGTAGTCTTTGTTGGAATGAAATGTGTTGCTTTATCCACCACCACCATGATGGAATCATGTTGCTTCATTGTTCTGGACAACTTAGTAATAAGATCAATTGTAACTACTTCCCACTTCCATTATGGAATGGACAATGGCTGTAGCAAACCTATTGGGTGTCTATGTTTTGTCTTTACCTTTTGGTATTCTAGACATTTGACTATGTAATTAGCAACTTCTTTCTTCATTCCTGGCCAAAAATATTGGCTTCTTACTGCTGCAATTTTGTTATGATATCTTGGGTTCCCGAAATATAGCACATTATGCATCTCCTTCAACACTGCATTTTTCAGCTCCTCATAATTTGTAACATACACCTTACCTTTGTACATGATAATTCCATCTTCTTTCAACTCACAATAATTAAATTTCTGCTGAAAATTACCTTACTGTGATGTCTCTTTTATTTTTAAATAAATCTGATATGAATTTTTTGTCGCAAAATTTTTGTCTTTCAGATCTATCATGTACATGTGCTAATGGCTAGAATATGCACTTCATGAGCTCTCCTACTGAGTGTGTCAGCCACTTTATTTTCCTTTCCCTTTATATGCTTAATTTCAAAGTCATATTCACTGAGAAATTCCATCCATCTAGTTTTCCTAGCATTTAGTGTTGGTTGTCCAAATAAATGCTTCAGACCACAATGGTCTATCCTTGGCTCAAATTTCTTACCTATAAGATAATGCCTCCACATTTTCAATGCATGCACAATCACTGCTAATTCCAATTCATGTGTAGTGTAATTCCTCTCATGATCTTTTAATTTTCTATACTCGTAACATACCACATGGCCCCTTTGACTAAGAACTCCATTAAGTGCTTCCTTGCATGCATCGGTTCACACAAAAAAATCTTTGTTTGAATCTGCAATCTTCAATATTGGTGAACTTGTCAATATTCCCTTCATCTTTTGAAAAGTCTCTTCACACTTGAAAGTCCATCCAAACTTCGCTCCCTTCTTTTTCAAAGAAGTGATTGGACTTGCAATCTTTGAGAACCCTTTTATGAATCTTCGGTAATAAATGGCAAGACCCATGAATTATCTGACCTCTGTCACATTCTTTGGCACTGTCCATCCTTTAATGGCCTCTATCTTCTCAGGATCAACTTCTATCCTTGCTGCTAATATTATATTCCCCAAGTAGTGAATCTTCTTTTGATAAAAAGATGTGCTTACTTAGCTTGGCATATAATTTGTGCTCTCTTAAAACTTTCAACACCATTCTTAAATGTTTCTCATGTTCCTCTTCTGATTTAGAGTAGGTGAGGATATCATCTAGGAACAAAATCATAAACTTGTCTAGGTATTCCCTGAACACTACATTCCTTAGACACATAAAAATTGTTGGGGCATTTGATATCCCAAATGGAACTACCGTGAATTCATAATTCCCATATCTTGTTCTGAATTTTGTCTTGTTAATTTCTTCTTCCTTTATCCTTACTTGATGATAGCTTGATCTCAAGTCAATCTATGAAAATATTCTTGCACCTTTCAACTGATAAAACAAATCATCAATTCTGGGAAAAGGATACTTATTCTTTATGGTAACCTTATTAAGTAGCCTTAAATTAATACACGGCCTCAAGGTTCCATCCTTAATCTTCTTCACAAAAAGAACTGGGGCTCCCCAAGGTGACACATTTGGGCATATATACCCCTTTTTTAACAACTCTTCGAGATGCATCTATAACTCTTTTAATTCTGGTGTACCCATTATGTATGGTGTCATAGACATTGGGAAAGCTCCGAGCACTAAATCAATAGATAAATCAATGTCTCTCTTGGGTAGAAATCCTGGAATTTTTCTAAAAACATCTTAAAAAATACTCAAGACTGGATGGTCTTCAACGCTTTCCACTTTATCTTTGGATGCCTCCTCCATATGGGATGAAAAAAATTGGCATCCCTTCTTGAAGCTCTTCTTCAACTGCATAGCTTAAATATCTGTAACAACTACAACTCTTGGAATGCCTTGAACCTTGCCTTTCTTCCTTCCTCATCAAGACATGTGATTGTCTTGTTGTAATAGTCTAGGACAGTATGATGATTTTCCAACCAATCCATGCCAATTAGATATTCATATGAATCCAATGGTATGATGTTTACATCTACCTTAGTGTTGAGTCCATTCATGTTTATTTAACAATCTTTAACCAACTTATTGATCTTTTTCTTAGCCCCTTGTGGGTAACTGAACTAACCAACATTTCTTATTCTTACTTCTTTGCAAGTGAAATCTTTCAACAATGTTAACATTTATGTAATTGTGGCTAGCTTCAGAATCAATTAAAATTTCTATGGGTTGGTTATCAATCTTACCTTCCACTTCTATCATGGGGGATTGATATTCTACATGTTTGTTGTCCAAGGCTACATAAATCCTTGGCATGTTTCCTCCCATGTATTTCACTGCTTCATCCTCCTGAATGTTGTGGAAATTCCTCATTATTTATCCTTTATGAGGGTCATCCCTATATAAGTGATCCCCCTCTCATCCCCAACATTGAACATGTTGCTTCCTTGGTCTTTTCCCAAATGAATCTACATTCTTTTCCTTATTTTGGGCTATCTGGCCTTGTTGATTTTCTTGGAAGTTATTTATGAAAAAGGGTGGCCTAAAACCTTTCTTCCTTTGATCCTTTTTCCCTTTCATCTTGTCATTCCAACCCTTTTGGAACACTGGCCTTCCTTTTCTTTTCTCATAAAGGTGTTTTACTCTCCTTATGGTTTCCTCCAAGGTCTTGGGGTTATCATACTTAATCGTGTCACTATAGAAGGAGGGTAACCCACTTAGAAGCCTTTGTATTTTAACCTTCTCATCCTTGATGAAGTCAACATACTTCAACAATTCAAAGAACCACTTCTTATATTCCTCCATTATCATGGTTCCCAACATGAGTTCAAAGAACTCTTTCATCTTTCTCTCATAGTAATGCTCAGATAAATATTTCTCTTGGAAATATCCTTTAAATTTCCTCCATGAGATCATTTTCTCATCAAGGTTCTTGGCTTGCTTAAGTTGATCCCATGACATGGCTACCTTTCCTTGAAAGTGGTAGGTGGAAATGCTAGCTTCTAACCAGGATGGGTAATCATGCAGCTAGAAATATTTCTTCATTTCCAATAGTCAGGCCTCTTCCTCTTCTCCCTTCCTGTGCTCACCATTGAAAGAAGGTGGCTTGATTTTCGTTAGTTCATGTTCCAAGATGTTTGCCTCATGCCTTCTTCTTTTCCTCTGAACATGAGACACATTTGAGTTGCTTCCTGGTCTTGAACTTGCATGAGTTCTTCTAATGGACTTCCCTGGAGAATGATGGTTCATGGTCGTGATTCTTGGTTGCCTATCATTTCCATGATCATCCCTTTTTCTATGGGGTCTAGATGTTGATACTTGTCTAGCACTAGCTTCCTACTTGGTGCCATAATCTTTGTTAAATTACTTATGCAACATGTTCAAGCTTTGAAGTATACCTTCCTAAGATTTCATAATTCTTTCATTATCAACCCTGTAGCTCTGGACTTCCCTATGTAGACTTTTCATAGTGAAATGCTCTTGCTTATATCTTCTTCCATTTGACTTTATCTCAGCATTCCCCAACGAGAGAACAATCCCAATAAAATGCTTGAAGCCAATGTTGAATCTAACCTTAGATCATATTTTGGAATTATGGTAAATAAGTGTATGTTAATCGATATGAAAACAGATTGAAGAATGTGTCATTTTTTTCATTACAACAGTAAATAAAAATCAAATTTTGGAAGCAGTTAGTCTATAACAATAGGAAAGTCTACAGTTTGGAATAACCCAACGATCCAAATTAAGAATTTCTTGTGAAATATGGACTACTCTGTAGGTGATCCTAGGACTGAATTGTTACTAAGTTTATGGAAGGGATTGCAACCATAATTCCTAAATTCTTGTCCTATAACTTGTTTATTAATGGGATTGGACTTGGTTCCCCTCTAGGTTTCGAGGATATATTATTTGAGACAAAAAAATGCATGCATCACAAAAGCATTAAATTTGAGTTGTGGAAAAATATTTGGCTTGGAGAACCTTTTGCATATTATCCTTAAGGGAAAAGGAACTTGAATGTTCATAAAGGAATTTGTCACTTTTGTAATTCCCCCCAGCCCATCCGAAGGACATTATGGTGCAAAATACTCTTAGAAATGAAATTTCTGCTAACTAATGAACTATTTTACTATTAGCCTGTTTCCTGTAGACTTCAGCTCCGAATTAAAACAGATTTAGCTACTGTATACAACCATAAAATAGAATCATATACAACATGCTAATAATCAACATCAAATGCAGCTAAACAACTCATTGCAAAAGCATATAAATCATTCTCATTTACACAAAGTTCATGCACAACAATTAAACACATATTTTAACACAACATCAAGATAAAACACTTATCTTTTCACAGCAGTTGTGCAACCATCTACATGGGATGGAAGTTCCACCCAACCATAGAATGATTTTCCCAAATATCAAAATCCATTCACCCCTGAGATGAGGCTAGCAATTCACAAAAGAGGGTGATCTCTCACAGTCCACTCACAGCTCATAAAACTCTCAACCCAACTGATATTCTCCTACAACTATCCCGATTTTCCACCTTCTCTCTTCCTATTGATATGTCAAACCCAAGGAATGTACCCCTTCATATATATCCGTCCATCAGGCATCCCATTCATTTATCACTCTCTGGCACAGGCAACTAGGAATCTCTCAGCTAGGAACTCAAGGGAAATTTCCGCTAGAAAAACTATCAGCAAACCAACAACAACCACTTTTGTTTGTAGTGCAACTCACCCAAGAGTTCACTCTTCAGGCCTGACAACCTGGCTCTTCAGCTTTCCAGCTCCAATTCACTCCATCTTGCTCTAGAATTCGCCCTACATGGCTGCATCAATTTCAAGCTCTGTTTCTTGCTCTCCTCTTACTCTCATGCCCAAAACTTGACTAACTAAAACTGTTGTCCCCCAACCCATACGAATTTCCTCTCTTTGGCTTTCCTTTCTTCACTCACACTCTTCCCCAAGTTGATTTTACTCAACCCCCATGTGCCTAATAACTTTGGTATGTGACCACTCACACCCACCCTCTTACATGTATTCAATGATTAGTTTTGGGAACACTCAATCAAAAATGGGAAGGTTCATATGCAAATAGAAAATTTAGGAAAATGGGTTAAATCAATATACATGGATATTTCCCTCTTGGACCCCTCTTGGCCATTATCCTAGACACTCCCCCCTCTTGTGTATTAATTCAGCCCCCATCTCTTTTCCATGTCCCCTTAGCAGTTGGCATCACATTTTTATTAATAAAACAAGCAAATACAATTCACATATTACATCTCTTGGCCATATCCACATATTATATCTGCATAAGTATTAATTAAACAAGGGATTATAGTGGGGATGTTACATTCCCCCTCCTCTACAATTTTGCACCGTCCCTGGTGCACTCTATGTCGATATACATATATGCAAATTACATCACAATACTTAGAAAATAAAAATTCTGCAATTTAACAATTCCAACAGTAGCTCCAACCAAAATCTCATGTTCCTCTCAACTCATTGACCCAAGGAAGGCACCATTCACTTATCAGGGATAACCCAATGGATGTACCATCTATTTATCAAGGCTAACCTAAGGAATGAGCCATTATTTTATCAAGGTCCCCAACGCAGTTGGCCAAGACTCTGAGATGTGGTTTCATAATTTTAGTTGCTCAAAATGGAGTCTTGCATTATGTTTTCTTAAAAACTGTCAAACATTTGTGGGTATTATGCCCACATGTTTTCTTCATGCTCCCATGTAGCATCTTCAGGACCGTAGAAGGTCCATTGAACCTTTACCAGCCCTATGGCTTTGTTCCTGAGCACTTTGAATTTTCGGTCTAGGATGTGTATTGGTTCCACCCGTAAATCCCCTTCATGCTCCACCTGGATCACATTTCAATCAATTACGTGGTTAGGATAAGGCATATATATCTTTAACACTGACACATGAAATACATTATGCACTCTCATGGATGCAGGAAAAGCTAACATGTATGCAATTGCCCCTATCTTTTCTAATATTTCAAAAGGCCCACAATATCTTGCTTCCAACTTCGGGCAAATTCCTAATCTTAGTGAACTTCTCTTTACCTTCACTTTCAAAAAAACATATTCTCCCACTTTAAAATATCTGAAAACTATGTTCTTGTTTGCATAACTTTTTTGTCTATCCTAGGTAGCCTTCAAATTTTGTTTTATCTTTTCCATCTGATCTTTCATTTCTTTTAACAATTCTGGCCCAACAACTTCTCTGTCTGTTGGATTATCCCAACTCACTTGTGTGTTACACTTTCTGCCATGCAGTGCCTCAAATGGACTCATTTTCAATGAGGTCGGATACCCATTGTTGTAGGCAAATTCAACTAAATGAATATAATCTTCCCACTTTGATGATTGCTCCATCACATACATTCTAAGCATGTCCTCAATTATCTTGTTATTCCTTTCTGTTTTCCCATCTGACTCTGGGTGATATGTTCTACTAAGATTTAAATTTGTCCCAAATCCCTTAAACAGACCCTTCCAAAAATTGGAAGTAAACTTTGGACCTCTATCTGAAACTATTGCCTTAGGCACTCCATGTAGCCTAGAAACTTCTCTCATATAAATTTTCGCAATATTTGTTTTCTGTTTAGTATTTGCTACATTGAAATGTGTTGCTTTAGTCAATTTATCCACCACCACCATGATGGAATCATGTTGTTTCACTGTTCTGGGAAGATTAGTAATAAATTCAATTGTAACTACTTCCCACTTCCATTCTAGAATGGACAATGGTTGTAGCAAACCTGTTGGGTGTCTATGTTATGTATTTACCTTTGGGCATTCTAGACATTTGGCTATGTAATTAGCCACTTGTTTCTTCATTCCTAGCCAAAAATATTGGCTTCTTACTGTTTCAATTGTTTTCTGATATCCTGGGTGCTCAACATATGGCACATTGTGCATCTCCTTCATAACTTCATTTTTCAACTCCTCAAAATTAGGCACATACACCTTACCTTTGTACATGAGAATTCCTTCTTTCATCTCATAATAATTAAATTTATGTTGAAAATTACCTTATTGTGATGTCTCTTTTATTTTTAAATAAATCTGATATGAATTTGTTGTTGCAACAATTTTGTCCTTGAGATCTGTCATTTACATGCTAATGGTTGGAATATGCACTTCATGAGCTCTCCTGCTAATTGTGTCAGCCACTTGATTTTCCTTGCCTTTTGTATGCTTAATTTCAAATTCATATTCACTCAGAAATTCCAACCATCAAGTTTTCCTAGCATTTAGTATTGATTGTCCAAATAAATGCTTGAGACCACAGTGGTCTATCCTTAGCTCGAACTTCTTAACCATAAGATAATTCCTCCACATTTTCAATGCATGTGCAATCGATGCTAATTCCAAGTCATGTGTAGCGTAATTCCTCTCATGATCTTTTAATTTTTTGGACTCATAACATACCACATGGTCCCTTTGACTAAGAACTCCATCGAGTCCTTCCTTGCATGCATCGATGCACAAAAAAAAATCTTTGTTTGGATATGCAATATTTAAGATTGGTGAACTTATCAATATTCCCTTCAGTTGTTGAAAACTCTCTTCACACTTGAAAGTCCATTCAAACTTTTCTCCCTTCTTTTGCAAAGAAGTGATTGGACTTGCAATTTTTGAGAACCCTTTTATGAATCTTCGGTAATAACCAGAAAGACCCATGAATGATCTGACCTCTGTCACATTCTTTGGCACTGACCATCCTCTAATGGCCTCTATCTTCTCAGGATCAACTTCTATCCCTGCTACTAATATTATATGCCCCAAGTAGTGAATCTTATTTTGATAAAAGATGCACTTACTTAGATTAGCATATAATTTGTGATATCTTAAAACTTGCAACACCATTCTTAAATGTTTCTCATGTTCATCTTCTGATTTAGAGTAGGTGAGGATATCATCTAGGAACACAATCACAAACTTGTCCAGGTATTCCCTGAACACTCCGTTCATCATAAACATAAAATTTGTTGTGGCATTTGATAGCCCAAATGGCACTACCATGAATTCATAATGCCCATATCTTGTTCTGAATGTTGTCTTGTTAATGTCTTCTTCCTTTATCCTTAGTTGATGATAGCTTGATCTCAAGTCAATCTTTGAAAATATTCTTGCACCTTTCAGCTGATCAAACAAATCATCAATTATAGGCAAAGGATACTTATTCTTTATGTTAACCTTATTAAGTTGCCTGAAATTAATACACAGCCTCAAGGTTCCATCATTCTTCTTCACAAAAAGAATCAAGGCTCCCCAAGGTGACACACTTGGGCATATATACCCCTTTTTTAACAACTCTTCAAGCTGCATTTGTAACTCTTTTAATTCTATTGTACCCATTATGTATGGTGTCTTAGACATTGGGAAAGATCTGAGCACTAAATCAATAGATAAATCATTATCTCTCTTGGGTGCCAATCTTGGAATTTCTCTAAAAACATCTTAAAAATTACTCAAGACCGGATGGTCTTCAATGCTTTCCAATTTATCTTTGGATGCCTCATCCATATGGGCTACAAACAAATGACATCCTTTCCGGAAGCTCTTCTTCAACTGCATAGCTGAAATCTCTCTAACAGCTACAACACTCGGAATGCCTTGAACCTTGTCTTGCTTCCCTTCCTTGTCAAGACATGTGATTGTCTTGTTGTAATAGTCTAAGACAACATGATGATTTTCCAACCAATCCATGCCAATTAGACAGTCATATGAACCCAATGGTATGATGTTTACATCTACCTTCGTGTTGAGTCCATTCATGTTTATTTGACAATCTTTAACCAACTCATTGATATTTCTCTTATCCCCCTATGGATAACTTAACTAACCAACATTTCTTATGCTTACTTCTTTGCAAGTGAAATCTTTCAACAATGTTAGCATTTATGTAACTATGGCTAGCTCTGGAATCAATTAAAATTGCTATGGGTTGGTTATCAATCTTACCTTCCACTTCGATCATGGGGGATTGATATTCTACCTGCTTGTTGTCCAAGGCTGCATAAATTCTTGGCATGCTTCCTCCCATGTCTTTCATTGTTTCAGCCTCCTGAATGTTGTGGACAATCCTCATTCTTTATCCTTTATGAGGGAAGTCCTTATATAAGTGATTCCCCTCACATCCCCAACATTGAACAGGTTGTTGCCTTAGCCTTTTCCCAAATGAATCTACATTATTTTTCTCATTTTGGGCGACCTGGACTTGTTGATTTGCTTGGAATTTATTTCTGAAAAAGGGTGTCTTAAAACCTTTCTGCCTTTGATCCTTTTTCCCTTTCATCTTTTCATTCCAATCCTTTTGGAACACTAGCCTTCCTTTTCTTTGCTCATAAAGGTGCCTTTCTCTCCTTATGGTTTCCTCCAAGGTATTCAGGTTAACATACTTAATCTTGTCACTATAGAAGGAGGGTAACCCACTTAGAAACCTTTGGATTTTAACCTTCTCATCCTTGATGAAGTCAACATACTTCAAAAATTCAAAGAACTGCTTCTCATATTCCTCCATTGTCATGGTTCCCAGCATGAGTTCAAAGAAATCTTTCATCTTTCTCTCATAGTAATGCTCGGATAAATAATTCTCTTGGAAATATTCTTTAAACTTCCTCCATGAGATCATTTTCTCATTGAGGTTCTTGGCTTGCTTAAGTTGATCCCACCACATGGCTACCTTTCCTTGCAAGTGGTAGGTGGAAATTCTAGCTTCTACCCGGGATAGGTAATCATGCAGCTAGAAATATTTCTTCATTTCCAACAGCCAGGCCTCTGCCTCTTCTCCCTTCCTGTGCTCACCATTGAAATCAGGTGGCTTTATTTCCTGAGTTCACCTTGCAAGGTGTCTGCCTCAAGCCTTCTTCTTTGCCTCCGAACATGAGACACACTTGGGTTTCTTCCTGGTCCTGAACTTGCATGAGTTCTTCTAGTGGACTGCCCTGGAGAATGATGGTGCATGCTCATGATTCTTGATTGCCTATCATTTCCATGATCATCCCTTTTGCTATGGGATCTAGATGTTGATACTTATATAGCACTAGCTTCTTGCTTGGTGCCAGAATCTTTGTTAACTTGTGTATGCAACATGTTCAAGCTCTGAAGTATCTCTTCCTGAGCCTTCATAATCCTTTCATTATTGTTGGGATAAATATATGCATTATGAATTCCCAACATTAAATTATCAACCAGGGCTTGTAAGCTTCGAGGTGCAAGCACAGGAAATGCATGATTGTAACCTAGTATATCATATTCTAAATTTGACAACAATATGAACAAACTGAGCAAAGTAAATCAAACTGCAGGAAATTAACACTAAGGATTCATCACTGGGACATAGAAATAACTTAGTGCTATAAAGGCTTAGATCACAATCTTTCATGCACTAAGGGTGATGTTCTTGTGATTAATTGTGAGTAGCTTACTTAAGTTTCTTGTCCTTCAATGATTATTTCCTATAGCGGATCCACACTTAAATGCAATAAAAGAAACAAGCAAACATAAATGAATTCAATTGATAGGAAATAAACTAACACCTTAGGTAGAAGCCCAATGCGGGGAGGCCATATCTCACGAGTCAGACCTTTAATCTTTCCCTTTGGTGATTAAAACTACAAGAAATTAAAGTGGAGGAATCCAAAGTACAAGAAAGAAAAACTAAGAACATAAAGTAAAGTGCAGGAAAGCTATGGGAAGTCCAAATTGAAGCAAACTAGCGAAAGGAAATTAAAAAAATAGAAAAAAAACTTATTTCAAACTATGTGAATGAAATGAAATGTGCATGCAAGAAATGAACCTAAAATACACAAATCAAACCACTCAAACTATAGGAAGAGTTAAGATGAATTTAAAAGCAATCAATCAAACTGGAATCAAACAGTATATGAAATCTAAAATCAAGATA
>SNQJ01S0250097.1:0-12890 GCA_010110895.2 Picea sitchensis
TGGGTATTAGGCTATTGTGTGGATAATAGCTAGCCATAGGAGTCATTCTTTTCTTGTGGAATCATATCCCTAGATCAGGGGTGACCTATTGCTAATAGAATTGGAACATTAGCATTTATGGTTGGGTGGAATGTCCATCATCTGTAGCCAATTGTGCAAACATTTGAAAAGATAAGTGTTTTGGCCACCATTCTTATTTACTATGTTAATGTTGAGCTTGAACAATATGGTTAATTTGTATTTTGTGCTTTTTAATTATGTTATGATTGAGGAACAACCTACATTATGATTATAAAATTCTTGATAGTTGTATAAGACTACATTTCATGTTGCACACATTCATTTATAAATGGTATTGGAGTATTTTGTTTTGGTTGGGTAACAAGTTACAGGGGTGGAAGGATAAGGTTGAGACTATATTTATTGGGAGGTATGGAAGATGGATATAATGGATAACTATGGTGTGTGGATGTTAGGGAACACTAAGAGAGGCAAGAATTTGTGTAAGTTGACTTGTTGAGTTGTTGCAAGGTGGGGTAAATGTATGGGAACAAAAGTGAGTTAGTAGGTTTTCCCATATTTAAATAGGTGATATAAGTTATGGTGGGTATTGTATGAGGAGTTTTGATGTTACTGATATGGGATCCCATAGAATAAATCAAAATAGTCAAGGGAAGGGATGTTGAATTTAGTTGTGTCTTGGAAAGGTCTTGTGGAAAAGGTTACTGCACAACATTTATTAATGAATAACTAAGGGTTGTATTGTTGTACCTAGCCTATATAATAGGGAGAGGGGTGTGGATAATGGGAATCCATAGATGATTGAAAAAGTTAATGGAAATGAGGTTCTTTTCCTACTATTATCGAGAATTATGATGGCAAGTCGATCCTTGATTTGGCAATTCTGAGTAAATAAGAGATTTGAAGATGGTGTGGCATGTTCTTTGGCCATTAATAGTAAGGATGGATATACTTCCATAGGGTTAGGAAGAGAGATGATATCATTTTGAGGAGAAGGATAAGTGGATGAGGGTGCCTTAGAATACTCAAGGGTTTTCTCCTCAATGTATAATGTTTTGGATGTGTCTCAACGCTATACAAATATGTAGTTTGTAGCATAATGGTATGGAGTTTTATGATAGAAGCACAATCATGGAGGATGAAAAGAGGTAGTAGTATTTCTAGGAAGATTAGAAGGACATGTTAGAGGTAGTATGAAAGGGTTCCAAGGATTTGTGGTAAGTAAGGTGCAGGCACTAGGTTAACGGATAGAGTTAGAGATAGGATTTGAGTTATGAAATAGGATAAAATGAGGGTATTGTTGGCCCTTGACCAAGTTTTGAAGAAACATTGGTTGTGTTTGACCATTTTTGGGACTTCGACATGCTGGTCGAAGATGGAACTCCCAGGTGGAGCTGAGATCATGGGATATCACCTATTTCCCAAACGTTTTGGGCTTTTAGGGTTTATGTAATGGGTATGGGATGGCGGCCCATGGGTTCACCCATGTTTAGGCCTTTTTGTAATGTATAAATAAGTAGATAGGACTTAGAGAGAAGCTCATCTAAGTTGGATTCGTGCAAGAATATGTAAAATGTGCTAGCTAAGTGTTGTATTGAGTTATTATGGCTCAGTGCAAGTAATTGTAAGAGGCTTTTTGCACAGACTGTGTAAGCCTTTGTGCTAATAAGGAGTTGGCTCTATGGCTTGACCTAATTTTGGGAAGGAGGATCTGGCGGGCTGCACGCAGATCTCCTGTCCTCTGCGAAGTTGCGCTCTGTGGATTTTTGTGCAGGAGTCAAAGAATGTAGAAAGATTGAAGATTAATAAAGAAGAGAAGAAGAAGTTGGTGGACGTAGCCCCACACTGGGGTGAACCACGTATATTCTATGTTCTGATGTTCTTTGTGCAATATTTCTCATGTTGTTTATGTGTTTATCTGCTTAGTACGATGATCTTGATGTATGATAGATAGATCTGTGGATACTTAGTGATTTATGATATTTGATTGTTAGATCTGAGTAAATTATATGTGCTAGGTGATCAAAAGTACTTGATCTTGGTTGCTACTGTGATGATCTATAATTAGGGTTTAATCTACGATGTGAACGAGACTTATGAACTAATGCATATTGATTGGATAAGTGCTATGTTAAGTGTTGTAATCACAGATCTGTGTCCCATCTAGGTTGTAGACACCTGAGTCCTTCAACCCCCGTGCCTCTACCTCAGGTGAGACTTCATCTGCTTCGCAGGTGTTTTCAAAAGGGCCGATAGTTAGGGTTTTTTTGGTGTGATGTTGAGGCATTGAACCCTGGGTCTTCCCCTGTGCCAACAAATGGTTCTGTTGCCGAGACCTGAAACTATGGTTGCTGGGAACTGAAGAAAAGAGAAAGATCTATGCATAGATCTGTTGCTGCAATGCACATTATTCTACTTGACTTGCAAAGCTCTATGCTAAGAAAGGAACCAAATCTGAGGAAAAGAGGTAAGATCTTAAAGATTTGTGCTCTGATAAAGGTAAGATAAGTGGAATTTTTTTCTTCGAAAGTATGAATCTAGGTATGTTTGATAGATTTTGTTCTAGCTTGAAAACTAGGGCACAGTTAGAAGAGAGAGTCGATCTGAATAGATTTGATAGAGATAGTGAAAGATATGTTATTCCTATGCATCAAAATAATTTTTGGACTAATAAGTGGATGCAATAACCTAGAAATATTTTTTGTAGATTCTAGGTCCATCACTATGATCCCAGTGCGTAGTACAGGAAAGGTTGGGGATAATTTAAAAGAAAGAGAGGATTGACATTGTGTTATAATTGTAGAATATCGGGACATCTTGCTAAGGAATGCCCTAGTATAGTTCCTATTTGTCTCTATTGTAAAGCTATTGCCCATGAAGTTGAGGATTTCCCTAGAATGATTGCCAAAGTTGAACAGATGAACATGAGACTAGAAAACTATGAAGAAGGTCAAGGGACTAAGGATATGTTAGAGAACCAGAAAGAGTCAAAGACTATGTTATTACAGCTGAAAGAAATATTGAATGATCACAGAGACACCAGTTTACCAGAGATCTTAAAAGAGAAACAACACATAGAAATAAGAATAGGAGACTTCGACATAGACTGTGTACTAGATGAGGACACACAAGTGAATATCATGCTAGAAAGAACTTGGGAAATTTTGGGAAAGCCTGCTCTGATACCTTCTTTGGGAATAATAGGTTTATTTCAAGGAAAGATGATAACCCTATGTGGAAGACTTACTCATGCACCTATGATAGCCCATGAAACATCGACTGAAGAAGAATTTGAAGTCATTAAGTTTGTTGAGAACAACTACCCTTTTGCACTTTTGTTAGGAATGACTTGTATTGAGAAGGATCAGATTAGAAGAAAAGTAGAGGAGGAAGCCACAAAATAGAAAAATCATGAACTGCAGGACTTCATAGCCAGAAAAATAGAGCGATTAATACAAGAACAAGAGGATAAGTCGAAGCAATAGAAGGCAAGAGAATTAGACGTCGAAGTTGAAATAACACAAGAAGGCTTAAAGAACCAGTCCATGCAGGAAAGAAGTGCATCCACCCCGGAAATAGTAAGAGAAGAGGTATTATCTTTGAACCCTATGAAAGAACATCAATAGTGCAGAGTTACTACGCTAAGAGAAGATAAAAATAAGAATGGAAAGAGGAATCCAGAAACTCAAATCACAAGAAAGAAGGCAAGAAAGCTTAGTAAGAAGAAAGAAAAGTTATAAAAACTGTAGGAAGTTCCAGAGAATACTTCACAAAAGGAAGGCTTGCAGAACTTGAACCTCGCCGGAATATCAGAACAACACAGAATGGAACTTCACCATGTCGAAGCTATATGACCGTTGGAGGTGCCCCGACCATTAGAATGATGCTCCAGAATAGATAGAAACACAATTATTGATGAAAATATCATCGTTGGACCATTGGGACCACTCCATAACGACCCGATTCATATTGATTGAGGCATTCCTGCCCGTTGGAGGAATCAATTACGACGTTGCATATTTAACCTATCGAATTCTACATTGGGACCACTTTTTGCAAATCGAGATATCCGAGCTAACAGAGAATTGATTGCATACTGTTCTACACTGTCTAGACCTCGTCATCCATTTGATTACCTTGTCTATCTGTTCGCCTACCTGGTCTCCTTGATTACAAGTGTGAATGTCGGGCGAGCATAGCGTGTTAGAGAAGTCTGTGGAGGAGATTTTGATAGACCTCATGGCTGATAAATTCATGTCTGTAGGAATACAAGCATCGTCAACTAGCAGATTACAAGCATCCCCTTGGACTGGATGACGTTCTGGCTGCATTGCTGAGAAACAAAGAAAACACTATGATGATCTAGCTAACGCGAAGCTGATCCTGTCAGTCTTTCTAGACTACATACCACCTTTGACTGGCACGGTTAACCGCGACAGTGTCCTGTGTGATTTCGAATACATGTTTATCACTGCGTACCTCCTGAAGGGGATACATGTAGTTGGACCCCAGTTGGGACTAATCCCTGCTCTCAAGATATGCGACTTCAACCTCAGAGACAGGAAGAACTATGCGATGCTTGAACCGCGTAGGTACTTGATGAAGATGACTGGGAAGAGGCCCAAGATAGTTCCCCAACCATGGATTAAGGAGCTTGTCAGATCCACGATATTGAACGTGATGAATATCCCCCACTTCGGTCGACATCTAGAGTTTAACGCTTGCGTTCAACTCCTCCTCTCATGCTATCATGGAGGTTATATTTGGTTAGATAGGCACATCACTGTGGATCCAACATTGATCCACTTGATCACATGACTAAGCATGCAGGGACTGGACCCTCACCAGTTCTACCTAGGGAAGACGTCAGATCGATCCTTGGCCCAACATATAAAATAAGACTATGGCGATGTAGATAAGAGGAAGCGAGGCTACAAGGTAGCCTCCATCCAGGATGCAATGTTATAATTCACCTTGCTTGCCAACTGATCGTTGGCAAGCTCGTCAAAAATAACCAGCCGACACAAGTCACAGGGTTCGTAGTGGACCTCGTAGGGAAGTGTGTAGAAGGAATGCAGATGAACTGGGTAGGCTACCTTGTCAACGAGCTGGAAAAGGACTATCGTGAAGCACAATATCAAGGGTATGAGTTTCACTTTAGTTGGCTATTGGTACTAATCACATTTGTCTCTTGGAAAATTTTGGAAGGAGCAGCCTTCCCAGAAGTCAAGCCATAGAAGCCGTTGGCTGAAAGGTTCTCCACCTTATGGTACATGAATGATATGGCGAAGCAGTGGTAGTCGAATGATGTCTTCCATACTTACTACCTACAGCTAAATCGTGCCATTTAATCATTCCCTAGAATGACACCGAATACACTCCATCAGTACATACCATTCGTGAAGATACGCATAGACCGATACTTCATCTACATCACTGCGCGCAGGGATGAAAGTAAGGAGGATCTATAGTCTTACTATAAGTTGACCGAGGAAGACATGGACGATATCACTAAAGAATGGCCAGCAGAATTCCTTGTACCAGTGGAAGATGTCGAACTCTCTGACCCCGACATCATCGGAAGTCCTTTGGTCACCCAGAATAAGTATGATGGATAGAGAAACGTAAAGAAAAATAAGAGAAAGGAGGAAGTGCATGACATAGAAAGTGATGAGAAGGACAACACATCGGAGGAAACTGCTTCTAACTCACCTGCAGGAGGAGGAGACGAAATAAACAAAGAGGAAGGAGGGGAAGAAGGAGACAAGAAAGAAAAAGGAAAAGTAACACCACCAAAGTATCCCCTTACAGAGGTCAAGACATCAAAGAAAAGGAAGGTTTCTCCTCAAAAACCCTCAACATGGAAGAAGGCCCGAGCCAACAAGCCTCATTCAAAGAATGTGCTCACAGTGGACGATATCGAGCTCATCATCACAACTATAGAAGACGCTTCAGAGGATATCCTGCAAAGACATGAAACAAAGAAAGAAACACTATATGCCATAATAGAGAAGGATCTCAAAGACATCTAACAAGCTATCCATTCGAGTCGCACAGTTCCTACTGCGCCGTATTCAACAGAAAGTGTAGAATTGGGGGATGAGCCCACCCAATTACAAAGGATAGCAGATGCAACCGAAGCTCTACTCCATCGAGTCCAAGAAGAAAAGGAGAAGGCCACAGACAGCTTAAATAAAGAAAAGGAGGAGGCCCTAGATCAACTTTGAGTTGCACAGAAGGAGAAAATGAAATTCAGGCGAAGTTCGAGCAGGACAATGCAAAGATACAGGAAGAAAAAGACCAACTGCTCATAAAGCAGATTACAATCAAGGAGGAAATGACTAAAAAAATATCTCTATGTTGGGCTTGGCACAGGAGGAAGAAGAGTCAACCGAGATACAAGTGGGGAAGCTCCTTGAGGCCATTTAGCAGCTTCAAGCAAGAGTAATGGATCTAGAAATCCAAGCAGTGTCAAGCACTCTGCAAGAAGTGTGTGATTAGAGGGACGAAGTTGCCAGGAACGAAGTAGAAATAATTAGGGCACTCACCTTAGAGTGTAAGAAACTAAGTGATTGAAGTGCGCAGACCTATGAGCACCTTACAAAATATCCAGAGCTGAGGAAACTGGAGGCACAACTCCAGGAGGTGAAGCAACAGGCATCCATCTTACAAGAACATATGAAGTTGCTTACTATTGTTGAGAAGATGAAGAGGTTGTAGGATAAGAGCACAATCCAACAACAGGTTACTATTATCTAGAGAAAGGTTATGGAAGTGACACAGAGACTCCAGATGGTGCAGGATGAAGCTTGCATGATTTTCAAAGAATTTGAAGGACATGGCTCGCAACTAGACTAATTGGTTGCGACAATGGAACAACACCTAGAAGGGTCTGTCACCATGCAAGTCATTTAGGAGTTCACCGAGCAAGAGGCTCTAGAGAAGCAACAAGTCGAGGCAACTCGATCTAACCTCGAGGCCTTCAAAGAAGCCCTACCCATATCTGAGTGACTCGAGATGAGTCAAAGGTGAGTGTTGGGGGCATGTTGGCCCTTGACCAATTTTTGAAGAAACTTTGGTCGTGTTTGACCATTTTTGCGACTTTGACAGGCTTGTTGAAGATGGAATGCCCAGGAGGAGCTAAGATCACAGGATCTCACCTATTTTGCAGACTTTTTGGTCTTTTAGGGTTTATGTAACATGTATGGGAGGTCGACCCATGGGTTTACCCATGTTTAGGCCTTTTTGTAATGTATAAATAAGTAGATAGGATTTAGAGCAAAGCCCCTCTAAGTTGGCTTCATGCAATAATATGTAAAAGGTGCTAGCTAAGTTCTGTATTGAGTTGTTCTGGCTCAGTGAAAGTAATTGTAAGAGGCTTTATGCATAGACTATGTAAGGCTTTGTGCTAATAAGGAATTATCTCTGTGCCTTGACCTGATTTTGGGAAGGAGGATCTGGCAGGCTGCATGCAGATCTCCTATCCTCTGCGAAGTTATGCTCTGTGGATTTGTGCACAGGAGCCCAAGAATGTAGAAAGATTGAAGATTAATAAAGAAAAGAAGAAGTTGGTGGATGTAGCCCCACACTGGGGTGAACCATGTAAATCTTGTGTTTTGATGTTCTTTGTGCAATATTTCTCATTTTGTTTATGTGTTTATATGATTAGTGCATTGATATTGATGTATGATAGATAGATCTATGGATGCTTAGTGCTTTATGATATTTGATTGTTAGATATGAGTAAATGCTATGTGCTAGGTGATCGAAAGTACTTGATATTGGTTGCTACTGCATGATCTGTAATTAGGGTTAAATTTGTGATGTGAATGAGACTTATGAACTAATGCATATTTATTGGCTAAGTGCTCTGTTAAGTGTTGTAATCACAGATCTATGTCCCATCTAGGTTATAGACACCTGAGTCCTACAACCCCCCCTACCTCTACCTCAGGTGATGCTTCATCTGCTTCACAAGTGTTGCCAAAAGGGTCGGTAGTTAGGGTTTTGTTGGTGCGTTGTTGAAGCGTTGAACCCTGGGTCTGCCCCTATGGCAACATGTACTAGTCTAAAATAACATAGATAAAATATTGATTAGGTGGTACTCTTAAACAATGTTTATTCATTACAAAAAATAGTGACCGAAGAATAATCAAATGTAAGCACAATAACCTCTTTCGAATCCATGATATAGACTTGTAGTTGGATCTTAGTGAACACCTTTATATTCTCTTGTATACTTTGAACCTTATCTTGTCGCAATCACAACCACCCATACATTAAGTTTGACAAATATCGCAAAGGGTAAAAATACCTTCTTAACATATAGAACAAGACATACCATGTTATGATACATCCTTATGTGTCATTAGTGGAGTGGTCCTTCTTGAATTTTATGTAGATCTTTGAAATAGTGTGGGACTACCACTAGGATTAGGTAAGTCCTTCTAAGTGGTTTCATGTAAGTAGCAAGCATTGATATTTAGTCATAGTCGAGAAAGTTTGAAAATACGTTGTTGGGATATGGATCCAAGAATACAAAACAACTCAATGCATTTGTCCACCATATTTAGGTAAGGAGATTCTAGTATCTAGGTAGAAGGTGGATTGCCTAGGTTGATGATGTAGCACTTTGATAAGGGAATTGACCAAGTATTTAACTATATTAGTGAGAATAGAGTCTTCCTCATTTCAAGAGTGATATTGATAGGGATGCATGATCAAAGAGAATAGTTGGGATATCATTGTACTACTGTGGATATTTCAAAAGTAATATAAGCTAAAGAGATAGCTAGGATAAGTGCCAAAGTGACTTAGATATGAAGATAAAATATTATTAGAGAGAGATGATGTAGTGTAGGGTAGAACTAGAAATATATATAGCACAAGAGAGGAGTCTGGGTGGGAGGGTGGCCTCCAAAACCCAAAATGTAGGCATATCTAGGTGGGACTTGGGATTAGGGAAGTAGATATATAAAGTGGTCTATTCAATATAAATTAGTTGGGTGGAGCCAATGGATAAGAGAACATATGGAAGAAAAGAGTTGTTAGAGTGAAGGACAAAAACTAAGGAACCCAAACCCTAGAAACATTTGGGTGGGCATTGTTGGCACAAGGGTAGACCCGAGGTTCAACTCTAAGAGCACACCAACAAACCCTAACTACTAGCCCTTACAAAAAAACTTGCGAAGCAGATGGATTCTCACCTGAAGTAGCAATATGTGTCTACAACCAGAGGAGATGCAAGATGATTCCAAAACAACAACACCAAATAACCTACAGATTCTTAACAGTATTATGCTAACTTAGAGGCTTAGGTTATATCTTCTTATCTTCAAAAAGAATAATAACAGTGCAATAAAAATATAAAAGGAAGTAAATCACAAGGCATCAATCGCATAGAACAAGAAGAATTTGTGGTTCACCCTCCCCCTAGGGCTACGTCCGTAGAACTGTGTTTATTGATAGAATAGATGAGAATATACAGTTCTATCTACGCACTTAGATGCAGATCCTTCTCTCTCTTCCTCTTTATTTCCTCTCCCTGTGCACCTAGCTGCAGGGTTGATCTTCACACCCAGCTGAAGATCCAAAATACAAGAATACACTAAAATAAAACACTTTTACATCTCGATATCACTATCACCATCACTCTCTTCTCAACTCTTCTAGACCTCTATTTATCATTCCATGACTCTTAGAAACCCTATATCGAAGTCTAGGTGCTAAAACCTAGGTGCCAAAACCCTAGGTCCACATAACCCACCTTTTTAAGGACTTCGTCGACTTGTTCTTCCTTCTTCTCTACGAGGTGCTCCAAAGAACCCATTAGTTTCTTCTTCCACTTGATGACTTGTCCATGATCTATCTTTTTTGCTTCTTTGTCTTCCTTGATCTTCTCTTTCAACGACTTTCTTTCTTGTACTTTGTTCCTTCCTTTATGATTCTTTAACCACTTTGACCCTTCCTTGGTTTGTGTGCCTTCCGCGCACTTCATACTTTGTCTTTGTTCTTACTTAATCTTCACTTTCTTCCTTAATAAATTACCAAGGCCAATAGGCCTCCAACACTCACATGTGACTCATCCCAAGTTACTGTAGGGTTGAGCCTTCTTTATTAATTCGACTGCAGACTACGCAAAGCATCCTGTGCTTTCTTCTCTATCCCTCCCTATCGTGTGCAGACTGTCTTTTCTATTTCTGGCACCCAATTTCAAATTCACCTGGTACATAGACACTTTTTCCTTTGCTTTTACTAAGAGCTGCGAGGAAGCTAGTTGTCACAATACCCCTTCAATTGGCTCCCATTTACTAAACCATCCTTCCATTCTCCATTAAGAGTCTTCAACTGAGAAGCTCCACCTTCTGTAACATAGACAACCTCTAATGGCCCAAGCCAATGTGTCCTGAACTTTCTTGGATGCTTCATGAACTTGTTGTCATATAAAAGTACCAAATCTCCTTGTTTAAATGCTTTCTTCTTGATATGTCTATCATGGTAAGACTTTTCTCGTTCTTTTTGTACCTGTTGATGAAGTCCTACAATGAACCTGTCTTCCTCTAGTTATATCAACTGCATGAGCCTATCTTGAACAACATCGGTGTCATCCATACCTGTAAATGCTGCAATTCTTAAACTAGGAACCAAATATTGCATAGGTACTACTGCTTCCTGGCCATAAACAAACTTAAAGCGAGTCTGTGTTGTTAAATTTTTGCAAGTAGTGCGATAAGCCCATAATGCTACTGGAATTATCAAATCCCAATCATCTCTATTAACACTACAAATATTAGTCAACACTGTCTCCAAAATCTTATTGAAAGCTTTGACTGTACCGTTCACATGTGGGTGATATGGTGTGCTCTTCTGATAGTGAACTTCTAACTCCTGAGTCAGGGCTTCAATAGTTTTTTTAATGAAGTGTGTGCCTTGATCACTCATAAGGATCTTCGAACATCCAAATCTGGTTATGATATCATCAAAGATGAACCGCGTAGTTGTAGCTTCACTACAGTCTTTAACTACTCTTGCTTCTACCCATCTGGTTAAATACTCTGTAGCAGTGATGATATATCGAGATCCTGTGCACTTTCCTGGTGGGTTGATCGGTCGCACAAAGTCAATAGCCCATTTCTCAAATGCTTGTAAAGTTAATTGAGGTTCTAAATGTATCTCATCCCTTCTAGAAGGCTTCCCTACTCTTTGACATACATCGCAGGTTCTGTAGTATTCCTTATGATCCTGGGGATCAAATTTTGCTCAAACTTCAAAGTGCTCAGAATTGCTTCAAATCAAACAGGAGTGTAGGCCTCATCGTCATGAACCCAACGCAACTCGTTTGGATTCAAACGGACGTCAAATGAGAGATATATCGCGTTCTGTTCAAAATGACAAACACAAAAAAAAAATGTGTTGACTGTACAGTCCGTACAGTCCGTACGGATGCTGACGTGGAAGACCGTACAACAGGTGGTAGGGCCATACGACACGTGGTAGGAAATCATGTGGACATTTGGAGTATGACGTGGCTTGTTTGTGGTGAATGAGATGATGACACGTGGCCCAATCAATGGTCGCCACATGTCACCTGGATAGTGGTTTAAAATTTATGTTGTTGGCCAGATTCGAACCCGCGACCTCCGGGAAGGATAAAGCCTTGGGAAGGGCCACCCAAACGGTGTGCCCACATGTAGTACTTAACATATATATGAGTTTGAATTTATTTGAGTTTGAAATAATGTGAAATGGGGCGCGGACCGAGCCGTGGCTAAGCCCCGGTCCACGGTTATATATAAATGTCATATGACCATTTTTATGTGTGTTTAAACCCCGCATTTATATATATGTTATGTGACCATTGTGGTGAGCGCGCATTTAAACCCCACGCTTATATATATGTCATGTGACCATTGTGGTGTGCGCGCGGTTAAACCCCATGGTTATATATATATGGTTTAAAACTTAACCCCTGTTTGTATTGTGTGCGGTCATGTGGTGGCCATGTGCCCACAGGCCTTGGCGGTTAAGGGCTAGTGCGTAACCATCCTACAGTTTGTACGGGTTGTGCAGTTGCATCCGGTGTTGGTTTTTTCCACATTTATGCATGTGGGAGCTAGGTTGAGGATGGAAGGGTGCATTTTGGTGATCCAGAGACAACAAGTTTGAAGGGGAACTTCCAAGAAGCCTATCTTCTTCAATTTTTGGCCAAATGAGGTGCCGAAAAAGCCCAACTAGGGGTTTCTAGATGTTCTGAAGCCATTGGAACCATCTATTTGGCATTTTAAGCATTGTAAAGAACATATTTGAGCACTTTGAGAAAATAATACAAAAGATCCATTGGAAGCTAGACCAGGAGATGTAGCCCAAGAGAGGGATGAACTCCTTTATCATTTGTTGTGTTATGTGTTTTCTATTCACTGTTTATTGCTACTGTTTATATGCATATTGAATGAGTAATTTCTATAAAATTTGTGTTGCAAAATTGATCCATTTTCATTTTAACACATGAATTAAATCTTGCAAATATTTTCAAGAATACAAGTCTTCTTCATTTTTAGATCAAGTTGGTATCGGAGCATAGGTTTTTCAAGACTTGATTATTTGCAATTGTTTTGTTTTCTGATGCTCACAAGGTTGACACTCACAAGAGGAGAAGGTAAACTTGTAGAGCCAAGTTCTCATCCTTCAAGAAGGAATATTATATCATCACTGCAAGCTTCAAGGAGACATTCACCAAGTATGGCTCATGAAGAGAGTCATGAACATATTCCTGCAGAAGATGAAGATCTCATAAAATCTTTCATGGAAATGAGAGAAATGATGAAACTCTTGATGGAAGAAAGGAATACAAGGTTGCAAGGTGAAGGCTC
>SNQJ01S0250099.1:0-12890 GCA_010110895.2 Picea sitchensis
ACGAACATCATCAACTATACACCTCTTGTATGTGCCAACTCATCAACTACTTGTCTCAACCATGTACCCAACATGTACCTCAACCAAAAGCCCTCATCAATTTCATCATCCAAATCTAATTTGTAACTCTGTAATAGACCTGGTGTATATGATCACATACCTACAAACCTTCCTTAACTTTAACAAAGAGAGACTAGCATTTTCATCAAACTTTACTTTAGTCTCACATGACTATTTTTGGATTAGTCAACAACCCTAACTTGAAATAATCATAACTACGTATCTGTAATGAATAAATATTTGAAAATAGTACAAAATGTTCTTTAGTGTGTTTTATGCAATTCCTCCAAGTGTCACTATTGTGGGTGGGAATTCCTCCTACGAACTTAGCATTTAAAGGCTCTAATCATGCATGCAGAAAATGACCATTTCAAAGGCCTTTACTCTTTCTTATTCTCCCAACACAAAACCCCACATTCATGCAATACAAAGGTGTAAATGAGATTCAGTGACTCTACCTTAATTCCTTCGTTTGATGTCGATCCCTTTTCTTTCACTCGCTCTTTGATTGCAAGCCTCCTCCCAAAGCTGACCTGCATTCACACATGAACAAACAAAAAGATGTGAACATGCATTTAATATACTAATTGATGGTTTAGTTGTGACAATATCATAAGATAAACATTCAACTCGAAAACATGATATGGCGAGACGGGAAAAGTATTCCTTTTTGTATTAATCTTCACAAGAGTAAACTTACAATATGTGGTCAACAGTGCTCCTCGAAACTGGTCATGGGATTCTCTTTAATTGTCCTCCAACTACTTTTCTCTATACTTCTTTTTGCACAAGGATGTCTAAAGGTTGGGACAAGGGGAATTCTCAATTAGGTATAGTCTCTTTACTATGATTTTCCTCCTTTCAAATGGGACCCTTACCCCTTCTTTTATAGGCTAGAAGGAGCTAGGTATTTGGTCAAATGACCGGCCATGCATGGCCGAAAGGTTTAGTTAACTTGCCCAAAGTTGTGTGTTCCATCAGCAACTTTCCTTTTTCCGTGCTTTTGTAGGTACACGCGGGTTGTATTGGGGCAGCTAGCGTGTACACGCGTGCAGTAATGGAGCAGGGCGCGCGGACCTTTATAAATGGGGTTTTTAAGAAGAGTTGTTCAATAGTGTTTTGGCAAAGAAGGAATCTGAGATGGCCTAATGCCAGGTAAATATGTCTAGTGAAAATTAGGGTTATAACAGATGCCCCCTAATGTGTGAGGTCAGAAGAGAATCTGATGGCCAAAATACATTATCAATATTTATCAACCTACGAAACCGGTGAGCCCAGGGCAAAATTCGGGAGGTGCCATCTGCAAAAATAAAAATTGTCTCTCCGAGGCAGGCATACCCATGATCAAGATGAAATAAAATCATGGCTACCAATCAAATACATTGTAGATCCATGTCATATAACTATATAAAGTGCAACCGCGAGCAATACACAACGGATCTACATCTCAAAATCAAAAAGATATACATGTATAGTATCCATCTTCTAGAAGATGATAAGGCCTGATGGCTGGAGATGAGGTCTTCAGAGCTCGAGCAACAACTTCAAAATCTTAAAAACTCGGGTAGGAGTGTAATATGAGTGTACAACTTCACTACCCAAAGGTCTTTGATGGCTTGTCGGTCATGGACTAGAGAATCTTTGATGATCAGACTGAAGGCTTCATTGATTTCGAACAAAGACTTGACTAGACTTTCGGGATGGCCGGGCATGAGGGCAAGAGACAAACTGTAGAGGGGCCGACTCAAGCTTGGTAAAAACTTCCCTTGGACAATAGCATGACAAATGATGAGACTCGAGCAGCATGGCATTGACATAAGTTGACGAGGCAGGAGGCGATGCAAACTCTCCATATGTTTGGAAGAATAACCAAACGGAGGACACAACGCTATGTAGCGAGAACAACTTCCTAAGGTCATATTAAATCCCAGATCTTGAAGAAAAAATGGAAGGATGTCCTTTGTCCAAGGGCAACTCATTATGCTGCCAATAAAAAGAAAATACTTTTCCCTTCCCCTTTTTGGGGTATATTTGATTTTTTTGTCTTTTTCAATAATTTTGGAAGAAGAATAAAAGAATGCTACGTTACAAAGGAGGAATAAGTGTCGCAAATATACGAGTTCAAAGCGCAAGGACAAGAATGATGTTCAAAGAAAGGACACTCGAAAAAATCCCTCCTGGGGCCAAAGGTGTCAAGACACAAAGGCAAAGTGCTACAAGGCTTGTGTATAAGGCATGTTTCAGATGGTTCGGTTGAGAGCAACATGGAGCCAGCATTAGGCAAAATACGCGGGTATGCAACTGCGATTAATAAGACACACAATGGTAACGCCCTTCGATGTAAGTTTAACGAGCCCAGAGAAGGTAAGCTCTACGGTTTTTCATATTTACAGAGTCTAAAAAAACGTAAAAGGAGACTTTGATGGGGTACCTTTTTTGAAGGTAGTCTAGTCAGTTCGAAAAAGGGGTAAACTAGCACTGACAAGACGTCTATTCAAAACCATTTTAACAAGTGTGATAAAGACAAGATCACTTGACAATTTTTTCATTTTTAAGGAGTCTGAAAAAAGATTAACTATGGACTCCGTCAGGAATGTTCTTCTGGACCATTTTAACCAGTGTGAAAGAATAAGGTCACTCAACGATCTTTTCAATTTTAGGGAGTCTGAAAAGAGCTTAACTATGGACTCCGTGGGGGTTCCTTTTTCGTAAATTTAGTCCCTCAGGCCCGAAAAAGGGTTAAAATTTAACCTGAGGGTACTCTTCTAGAGATCTGAGGCCTCTAGAGTATACCTTTGTTCATACAGTTGACCATCCGAACCGAAAAAGGGGTAAACTACCGTCGGATAGACGTGACTTCAAATTTTAGTTTAACGAGCATGAAAGGCCACAATATCGCTCGACAATCTTTTCATGTTTAGAGGGTCTGAAAAAGGCTTAAAAGAAGACCCGTTATGTTTTGGGAGTCCTGATGGTGAGGTCAAGAGTGATAAGGAATCATGCAAATGAGGCTCAAACTCGTAATCAGTAAAAACTAAAAGGGACTCCCGAGCCTATAGTCGTTAGTGATAGCATGGACACCATAATGCAACCAGGATCTACCTAGGGCATCCATGTTATGGTAAGCTCTACCACCAAATTACGACACTTCTAGAACAACAATAATGGTTCTGTGTCGCAACTTGGTGGGATCGATCCTATGGCAAAGCGGAAAAGACAACGAGATGCAAAAAGTGGAGGTGTAATCCTAACTTAAATGTGACGAGTTGGAAAAAATGACTTTTTACCAAAGGACCATCAAAACGCCCCAAATCTCAAAAACAAATCCCAATACCCAAAGAAATACTTCCCGTGACCATCCAAAGAAGACTCTTGACCTAAGTTTGAGAGGGTTCTGAGACGATTAGAGTGAAATTTTACCTCGCTCACTCGCACAGTCCCCATGGCAGGGATTGAGGATCTGCCACCATCTATGCAACCTCACGTAGTGGGGGCACCACAGAAATGGGTCCGGCTTTTTCAGCGTTTGGCAAATGTCGTTGATTATTACAACAGGGCCCACAGGCGCCATCCTTAGTTAGGCTGGAATTTTCACGTGCTGAGGACACTACTTGTATATTTTTTGAGGGCATAAGCCCCATGACTCGTTACTGGTTGTATTTTTGAGGCGCTTGCGCCTACCTATGTACTCTAATGATTTTGATATTATATATGGATTTTTATGTCTTTTTGTGTCTTATGGATTATATTTTCCTTTAAAAATGTATTTACATGTGCATGCGTATGTCTTTCTTATATGCATGATAGATGCCAATATAAGATTTGATTAGCTAGAGTATCTGTGACTTGATTTAATCTCCTAGGAACATGAAAATATGTAATATAATCAAAGCTTCGTTCTAAGAGACGTACCCTAAGGAATCGTCAGTGTAAAGTAGGGTCATGAACAAGGTAGAATTTATTTAACTGAGACACAACCAGCTGAGCGTCTAAATAGACCCGGAGGTGAGAGATACCAAATGACAAATCATCATGAAGCAACTCAATAACTGTGTTGTATTCAACGACATTGTTTGTGGTGTCACCTAAACATATACCTCCTGAAGATAATAACTGGCCCTGAGGTGTAAAAATTACCCAAGTTGCAGAGGCAAGCCTCCAAGTGTGCCGGCTAGTGCCGTCTACGTACCCAATGAACACCTCTGATTCACTTGACATCTTCCATAGTGACAAAAGATAACATAAAAAATGACACGTCCATAAAACCAAAAGAAGCCAGAAAGTAATAGTACAAAGTCTATACATATGTTACAAAAAGTTACCCAAAGTGACCTACCTATGAGTAACACTTCTTGAGGTAGAGCCCATTTCTAGGCTCCACCAAAGCATTTCCCTCAAAGTCTACCAGACGATAAGTTCCCTTTTTTAGAACCTCTTTTACGATGAAAGGTCTGAACCACATGGGTTTGAATTTGCCTGCTCCCAGGGAGTCCTTATCCTGGTCATAGACTAGGACAAGGTCGCCTTCAGAGAAAATATGAGGATGAACGGACTGATCATACTGACACTTGACTTTTTGTTTGTGAGCCTCATTGGCCAGGGCCGCATCATGACACTACTCATTGAGTTGCTCAAGGTATAATAACCACTTTTCAAGTGGAGAAGTGTCTGACAGTAACTATACTGCCAAATTTAGGGACGAGATCTGACATTCTATAGGCAAGACTGCTTCCATCCCATAAACGAGTTGAAAAGGTGAGAAACTAGTTGCAGTATTAATAGACGTTTGGTAAGCCCATAATGCCGAGTATAACATCAAATGCCAATTTGACTTGGCTGAATTGATCATTCATTGTAGGATGGTCTTAAGAGATTTATTTACAGCTTCCACCTGACCATTCGCTTGGGGGTAGTAGGGTGACGAATGTTCTTGCCAGAACTCAAGCTTTGATGTTAATTCAGTCATCATTTGGTTCTGAAAGTGACTGCCATGGTCAGTGAAAATCTCTCTTGGGACCTCGAACCTTGCGATTATCTGGTTGAACAAAAAGAGAGTTGCAGTCTCTCCATCATCTTTAAATGTTGGCATAGCTTCGACCCACTTCATGAAGTAGTCTACGACTACAATGATATAACGGTGCCCCCTTACTGAAGGAGGGTTGCATGTAGTGTAATTAATCCCCCACTTGGTGAAGGGACCAATTGTGATGACAGGAAACATGGGAGCGGGATGTTCCCTCATCTTCCGAGAGAAGATCTAACATGGGTGGCACTTCTTGACTGATTCGATACAATATTTGATTAACGTTGGCCAGAAGTAACCGGCTCGTAAAATCTTTTGGGTTGTTTCCAACCTAGACAAATGACCGCCACATGCTCCAATATGGCAGTCATTAAGCATGATAACTGCTTCTTCATGAGTGAGACATTGGCGAAAGATGCAATCTACACCTTGGTGATACAAAGTGTCATCGAGTATGAGATAGTTCTTAGCCTGATGGGGTATACGACGGCGTTCATTGTGAGAAGAAGAGGTGGGGCACTTCAAAGTTTGGAGATAGAAAAGTATATCTCCATACCAGGGATCTGAAGATGCGATCGAAAACATGTCTCCTCTAATAGGATACTCTTCAGGCATAACCTCACCGGATTCAACCGAAAGTTCTGAGATGAGTTCCGCAAAGACCAGTGACTTTTTTTATTTCGCCGAAACAAAATTTAATTCAAATTCCTGGAGGACAAATATCCATCTACTGATCTTCCTTCCAATGATGCATCGTGTTGATATGTATTTAAATGAATTCACAATGACAATGACGGTGGTCTTGTGAAACAAAATATAGTGACAGAACCGTTGAACAGCATGAAAAGCTGCCAACGCCAGTTTTTCAATATGGGAATAATTGAGTTCCAATCCAACCAGGCCTTGGCTCAGGTAATAAATCACATATTCTGAGAGGAAGCCATTCTCCTGAATTAAAACCATACTGATAGTCGACTTTTCCACAGCCAAGTACAATAAGAAATCTTTGTTATAATTAGGTGGCTGAAGCAGAGGGGCAGTCGTGAGGGCATGTTTCAATGCATTAAAGGACTGTTGAGCGGCTTCGTCCCAATGAAAAGGGACATATTTCTTTAGCAAACACATAAAGCCCTTTGTGATCTCGGCATAGTTGGCTATGAAACCCCTCAAAAAGTTCGCTTTTCCCTATAAACTTTGAAGCTGAAGGATTGTACGCGCGGGAGGCAATTGAAGTATTGCCTCCACCTTGAGAGGATCGACCATGATCCTTTTTGTTGAGACTATGAAACCAAGCAGTCGTACTAACGTTACACAAAAGCTGCATTTGTTTGGATTCAAGCGAATCTGGAAGTAGTGACATCGCTCAAAGATAAGTCGGAGGTGTGTAGGATGATCCGTTCTCTTGTGAGATCGTGATACTAAATCATCTAAATAGGCTTCGACTATATGCTTGAGATCATGGAAAGAAAAATACATGGCTCGCTGGAAGGTAGCTCCAGCAGTTTTGAGACCAAAAGGCATCTTACGATAGGCAAATGTACCCCATGGACAGATGAAAGTTGTTTTGTGTTGGTCTTTGGGTTTGATATATATCTGATTATATCCCGAAAAACCATCCATGAAAGAAAAATCCTCGCAATCGACGCATTCATCGACTATCTGGTCAATGAATGGTGTGGGAAAATTATCTTTTGGACAGGCTTTGCTCAAATCATGAAAATTCGTACATACGCAAATCGTGCCCTATTTCTTGTTGACCGGCACAGGATTTGACACCCATTGGGTCAAATGGACATGATAGATAAAACATGCTTTGAGCAGTTTCTCTACTTCAACCTTAATATTTGTTGCTTTCATGGGATTAACTAGACGAAGCTTCTGCCGAACTGGCTTGGCATCAGGATAAGTTGTGATTTCATGTTCGAATATTTTTGGATCAATGCCTAGCATTTCCTCATAAGACTAGGAAAAAATGTCGTGAAATTATTTAAATAAGTTTATGTAGATTTGAATCTCTTTAGGGGAACAGTCAGCTCTGACGAAAACATTCTCCACGATGCCAGGGGTTTTGGAGATATTAATCAGTATAGTTTCAGTGATAGTTTCCATATTACCCTTGGCATAAATCTCATGTGTAGCTAAGGGATTGATAGGACAAGACCTATCTCTAGTCATAGTTCAAGTGAATTCCCCTGCTTCGATTCTGCTTAACTCTGGGAGGAAGTATGATCTGTGATGGAGATCGTCCCAGGGTTTGTCCGAACTAGTCATTGCTTCAATGATTGCTTCATCTGAGGGCAAGACTAAGTCTAATGAATTGGTATCAACGAGGGAACCTTGAGCCCAAATAGGCTCTGGAATCGGATCTAACTCTTCTGTAGGAGTTGGATCAGTGTCGTCTGAAGCTTGCTAGACTAAAGAGTATGCTGCTTCTGCCATGGACAAGGTTATGGACATACCATGGTGCCCTATCCCTTCCATCGTGGCTGATGGGGAAGGAAAAATCCATGGATCATTGAAGTAATTCATGCGAAACGACGAAACTTGGAAAATCTCAACCTTATGGTGGTCGTATATGAACTTGACATCGCCTTGAGGAGGCGGGTAATCGAAAGTACTCATCAAACGTGGGCACAAAACAACCCCTACGTTGACGATGCCCGGTTGAGTATTATCAATCATCGGGATTGCGGATGCCCCTAATGAAGGGTTAGGGCGGGAGAAGGACAATTGATCAATGGTCACGATTCGGCCCTCATGTGGAAACAACAAGACCTGGAAAACTATAGCGACCACTGCCTGCATGGCATAGGTCCAACTCCTACCTAACAAGAGATTGTAGTTGAGGGATCCGTCGACTACTTCTACCTTGACGCACACGGTCTTCCCTCCTAACTACATGGGGAAAGAGGGGATTATGCCATGTGATCGGAATGAATGAGTTTCGAAAGTAGTAAGAAGAGTAGGTGACATAGACAAAACAGGCTGGCCAATGGCCTTCCAACATGCCAACGACATGACGCATGTCGAGGCGCCCTCATCAACCACCGTGCGAAAAATGTTCCGAGTAAAATTTTTCATGGGGTAATCCACTACTATATGAAATGCTACGTGGTAAGGGAGACAGGGTTTTAAGTCGGTTGTATCCAGCATGATTATACCTGGATTACAAGTCTTGGGAGATCCTAAAGCGGCTAACAAAGCTTTCCTCTAGGAAGGGAATCTTTGGAGGACCTCCAAAGAGGACATCGCACAAGGGGTTTGAGACAAATCGTCCACCACAGAATAATTCTAGGCAGCCCTTGCATTTGGGTTGTGAGAGGCTTTCTTGAACGCACCTTTTCGGATGCATGTCATTGTTTTTCCCAAAGTCTTCTTGATATGGAGAGGAAGAGATGGGATTTTAGCTTCTTTACCTTTCTTAGAGGTGCTTGGCTTACTATAGTCATGTTCTCTAGTCGATATAAAAGAATCACCTTTCATCATATACACATTCACGAATGTAGGATTGTTCGAAGACAGAGAGGGTCCTTGACTACCCCCATTTGCGCTTGCAGAGGCTTTGGTTAGGTTTTGCCCATGTTGAAATGGATTCGTTAACACAGCAGGCTACTGCTATGACACAAACTTTTGGGCCTCTGCAAGCCAAGGGCACTGGTGGGTCAGGTGGTATTCTACACACAGGTTACATAGATACTTCACCTTTCGTTTCTCAGTGTTTCCCCCACCAGCATTATTAGTGGGTTTCTTATCCCCCTTACCCTTCTTACGTTGTTTTTTCTTTCCATCAGGCTGTTGGGTGGCCTTCGGATTTTTCGATTGCACACTATGTACATCCGACGTTTGGGTAGGGAGAGCAGCCAAAACAGTAGTTTGGTTGGTCGTTGTGTTTTGTATAGACAATTGCTGCAATTGTTTTGTCATTTGTTCAGCGGGCTTTGTTTGTGTTGAACCTACAATACCATTGGCATGTGGTCCAACTCTATGTCTGGTTTTATCAAGTATGGATCATGGTGTATCTGGAAAAATCTCGTACAGTAAACCAGACTGAGAATAAATTAGCTCAAGCTGTTGAGCTCTCATGATGGCATCTTCTTCGTAAAACACTCCCGACGTTGCGACGTCTTTGGATAGTTGTGGGACCAAAGAATTAAGGAACCACTCAAGAAGGAATGATGGTGGGACTGGTACCTTAATCAAACTCTTTCGGCGTCTCCATTCTCGAATGTGATAAGAGATATGGTTCGCTTTTGTCTGTTCGAAATTGGCCAATAATTCTGTGCCGGCATCATATCTCACAGGTAATTGGAAATGGTTTACGAATGCCATTGCCAATTCTCCGAAGGAAGAATATCTCGAGCGGTCGAGCTCGATGTACCGTTTTGTAGCACTCCCAATGAGAGTGTGTTGAAACAATCGCAATTGTACGAAGTCATATTTCAATGAATTAGATGAGCACCAAAGATGGAATGTGGGCACATGATCCCTTGGATCTTCGTTAGGCTTGGCTTCAAACTTTGGTATGTCCGAAGGCAATTTCGTTGGCATAGGGGGCCAACGTGGATCATGACAGATGGGGTCATTCAACAAACTTGTCAAGTCTGGAAAATGTAAGGTTGCCAAGAAAGGTATTTTTGGTTGTTGTTGATGATAACCATAGAAAAAGAGGCCTGGAGTTTGATTGGCACCAGGTTGCCAGGAAAAGTTGGGTTGTTGGCCAGGGTTCTGGTAAAAACCATGGCCATGACTAGCGTATGGATTTTGCATTTGAGGAGACATCATCGGCTGATTCTCGAAATAGGACATAGATGGTTGGGCGTGCATTACATTCGGAGGACTTTGGGAAGGGTTACCCCATCCCGATCCCATGGGCATAGTTATTGCACCTTGCCCGAGGTTCCATTGGTTGTGAAAAGAATTGCCCCAGATCGACATTCCTGACGAGGGAACTGATCCTTGCTAAGAATTCCAAGGTCCTGATGCGGAAGAAGTTCCTGGGTTTGCCCCCTGTGCAGGAATAGTACCCTACATAGGATTAGGTTGGCCATAACCGGGGTTGCCCCCAGTCGGGAAAGCAGCTGACGAGAAAGCGTTGTTACCAAACACACCGAACAAATAAAACGGTGTCGACCCTACCAGAATATTATGAGAAGGTGGTCCTTGACTCCCTACTCTAAGTGAACTATGGTGTGTGTTTGGCCCAGTAGATTGTTGGTGGGTACCACCGAGCGAAGGGGACGAAGGGGGTATATGGCCTCCCCTGTAAGGAAAAGCGTTAAAAGGAGTTGAATTTCCCTCCACGGTTCCTTGCAGAGGAGCGTTAGAGCACCCTTCCCCCAGACCTAAATTATGTAAAGTGGAGTAGGATATTATAGGGCTTGTACTTGAGCTAGGCATCCCATATGAGAATGGAGGGCTTGTCACACTCTGTGTGAAAGGAGCAGTGGTCATCGCCAAAGACAGGATCGAACCATTGCTTGAGGTAGAGGCAGTCGAGACCATGGTGGCTCGGACCAATGATGGTGGATTAGGAGGTGGAACACCCCCTGTGGTGACAGCTGTAGTGGGAATAGAAGAATTCCCAGAAAAAGTGGCAGCATTTGTTTCCATTGCTGCGTGTGACACTGTCTGGCACCCATAAGGATAAATCTGTACAATGATGGGTGCTGAAAGATTAGTGGTTGGAGTTTTGGGTGGACCGAGAGCTACCAGTCCAGGGTCTGAAATAGTTGGTTCCTCAGGATGTTGCTCGAGCACAGTTTCCTATGATCCGGTCACTTCAAAAGACCCTTGTTGGTCGATTTTTTGCCTTAGTGGTGGCGGGGGTGCCTCCAGTGTAACCGGCGGCAGGCCAAGAAGCCTTCTTGACCAACGGAGCTCATGATCCTCCACTGTGTGAGAAGATCAAAGAAACAATAGGGAATTATATTCATTCAAAAACAACATACACTAGAAAAAGGACCCTACAAGATAAAACAAGAAAACACTAAACTAGTTGGAAGAACAGTTACAACAACCAACACTAGAGAAAATTACCAGTGCAAGTGAAACTCGAACATGGAAGAACCCTCCAGGTATACTTTGAAAAGCGTGGCCCAATGTTTGTCCTAGGTACTACGGTATACCCCCGCAGTCACCTGTGTATGTCTCTTAAAAAGATAGGCAACTGGGTTGCCAGTGCACGAACAATCACCAGGCAAGTACAGTCGACAGTCGAGTAGACCACAATGAGCAGGGTATTGAGCTTGAAACCTATCAAGGGTATCGAAAGCAAGTGGTCTGGAAGACAACTGAGGACCTCGAACAGATTCGAGACCCATGAAGCTCCATGGAAAATGCAATTGACAGAATCCCAAGACAAGCCCTCTATATGTGTTCTCCACTACGATTGGTCCATCTTTGGACGGGTTATCTCCACTACCTTTCCTTATGCGACCTCATGTTTATCCCCTGTGTTAGAGGGGGGTCCCAGATAACTTTCATGATACTGGACTTTTAACACTCCCTAACACAGACTCTTATGTATGTTTTGCAGCCTTGAAGAGTTTCCTCTCCAACCTAAATCAAGGCTCTAGCCTCAACTAATTAATGGACCCTACAAACATAAAGTCTAGTTGATTTTAATTAATCATTAATTTTTTATGGCTTGTCTTAATTCAAAGGTTATGAAAGTGCAATTAATGATGTTTTAGAGACAAAAGAAAAATAAACAGAAAGTTGAAAACAAAATAACTTCTTCTTGACACAATTCTTAATCAACTTTTCAAACTAAATGTTTTTCCAAGATCTTTGAACAACAAACTCAAAACAGGATTTCGCTCGACTACGAGCTAATTATTGTCCTAAGTAAACAACCAAGAACTTATCAAAGCAAAACTTTTCCTGGTTATTAATGCAAACCAATAACTACTTAACCAAACAAAGAAATAATTTTTTTTTTTTATTATTTGAATGCTCACAAAGCAAAAAGGAAAAATATCGACAAGTAAATACCAAGAAAACTTTTGTCCTAAGCACAGATTGCAAAGAGTCACTTTAAAAATAACACACAAGTAGATTAAAATGGACTCTCACACTTGTCTAAAAACCCTATAAAAGGAAAATTTTGAGGAAAAATTCTTAATGAAAAATAAATCTATTGTTGTGATCAAACCTAAGTTACTGACCACTATGACAAAGAAAAAAAACCCTGAGAGGTATAAACTCTTGTCAAAGAAAATGATGATTTCCTCTCCTTAAACAAAAAAAATTCTCCACGGGCACGTTGCTGACAGTTCAATAGCCAGCATGTGCATGCGAGCTATGTAAATTTAGGGCGCGTGTACATGCGTGCAGACCTTAAGAAGGCCGCATGTACTTCTGAAAATCTTCAAAAATGAAAATACAAGCAATCAAGCACTGGCAGAGACTACTGGTATTGAGAACTAGAATCTCTTGAAGACTCAGAAACTTACTTTGTCAGAAAAAAGAAAAAAATTCAAGGAAAATTTCATAGAACAAAACCAATCTGAGGTGGAACCTAAGGTATAAAACTGCAAACACAGAACCCAGAATGAGTTCCAAAAACCCCCTGAGAAGGATCACTTCTGACAGGGGAGAGGATGGTTGCCTCTCTAAAAGAAATCTTCTGAAATCATACACACGCCTGACACTTCATCAACTAGCGTGTACACGTGGGCTGTGTGAAGGTAGCGCACGGGTACAGTGTACAAGCCTTATACAGGCTGTGTGTACCTCTATGGGTCCCGTAAAAAAATGCAGCCAAGCAAAGAAACAAAGATAACTGGTATGGAAGACCAGAATCTCT
>SNQJ01S0250100.1:1055-12890 GCA_010110895.2 Picea sitchensis
ACCCCAACTATCATATATTATGTATATCATGAATCATGAAACAATCTCATACAAAACTCTAATCCAAGAGCTCTCAGTACAATACAATCGTCTCACACTATCATACACAAATTAGAAAATACATGCGCCAATTTCCATGTCTAGACAACCTGCCTCCTCTACACAAACTCTGCAATCCGAATTCTCTTGAACATACAAATTGCCTCATTTTCACATGCTCATAAGCATATCCACTGCATGTGTGATCAAATCACAACTGATAGACAACTGTCCCTTTCACCTGTTATCTCAACTGGATCTCCATTGGAACTGACATGGATGTAGTTAACCGTGGAGAATCTTCAGTTGCATGTGAGTTCACTGATTAAATGAACTCTCACTAGTGCAACTAAGATTAACTCACTTAACTACACTTATAATTCTGTTACAATTCCAAATCACTCAGTTATGAATGAGATAATAGATTAATATTTATTGTCTAATTTATTTAAGGGAAAAGTAAATTAGACACATGTTTCTTGTTGACTTTTCAACATATCTGTCCCTGCAAATGCATACCTAGCATACATCTACAACATATCCTCAATACACACATGAATATATTCATTATACACAATAACATGCAGGAAAACTGCTCTGATAGTATTAATCTGAAAATGCCTCTTTACAATGTGTTCGAGCTCGGACTACAACAGAGTCTCAGCTCTCCTTCCTTCTCTACTCTAATTCTTGCTACCTCTCCCTCTTCTCCCAAAACAAGATCCAAGATCTTTTACATGAGGGGGCTCTTCGAGCTTTTCCCTCCAAAGCTACCTACTCTATTCAAATTACATTAACTCTACATTGAATGGGTTGTCTAGTCCAGATTGGATCTAGATTGCAGCCTTACAACCATTAAAGGCTATCTACATCTAAATCCTACATATAGGCACGACCTTTTGGCTCTAACAACCTTACAATATTAAATGTCCTCGATTCAAATTAAAATTTTGAATATGAGAGAGTTGCGCCTCTCTTCCTCATTGAATGCATGCGCTGAGTGGGCTGGTTGGCTGGCGCATGGATGGCGTGGAGAGATGCTCCTGCATCATACTCCTCAGCTGTAAAATTCATGAGCTCCTACTCATGAGCTTCCCATCTCAGCTGTTGAAATCCTCCTGGATCCCAAACAATTCTTGGGAGCTGTTCATCTACTCCACTTCCCTGCTGATGCTGCTACTTCTGCTGCTTTGCTGCTGCTGCTGCTTCTGCTTTCCTTCTGCTCAACCTTTCCTTGCTGCCAGTCTCTACTGATCTTAACATCAGCCTCCTAATGTCTTCTATCACCTCGTCTAGCTGCTGCAGTGGTTGGTTCTGTCCATGCAGACTCCTCAACTGCATTTTCTTTCTGCAGATGGGCAGATCATCACGATCTCCCATGTCATTTTCTTCATCCTATGTGGCCTCAACTTGCCACCCTATTGTAGATTTCATCTCTGTAGTCTCCTTACTGAACTACTATTCAGCCATCATCTCTAACAGTTCTTCTACCATTCCTCTTGCTGGTATGTGTCCATCTTCTTCTAGTTGCTCCTCAGCCTGGAATTTCCCTTCATCTGCTTCCAACTTAACTTGTTGGATGTGCATGCCCTGCACTATCACCCTTCTCTCTAGGACTTCAATATGTTCACACAAATTAGCAAAGCTCATGTTGTCTACCTCTTCTTCTTCTGCTTCTACAATCTCCAACGTTGGAGTCTTTTCAGCTTCCTGGCTGAAAATATTGAGCCACTCCTTAGAATGCTCATCTTCCTCTGTTTGGGTAGCCTCCAATGTCTGCTCCAATTCTTGTTTTACAGACACAGCTGGATGTCTTTCTCTTGCTGTTGCAGATTCATCGGCTACACAGACTTTGGCCTCCTTTAGGCGTTGTGGTAGGAATATTCAAATTCCTCCAATCATCAGAAGATTCCTCCGATCCTCCTCCCGGATGGTGAAAGCTTTTAACTTGTCATCATCTTCATTCACATGATCTGCAAAACCACATGAATCTCCACTTACCAGCATCCCTTGCTGATATGAAATCACCTCCGAGTTCATGAGACTTTCACATAGCCTCATTTAAGTTCCCATGCCCACCTGGCAAATTGGGATTTTCCTGATGCCCTCCTGGTAGTCTATGAGATCCCGCAGTGATCTCGTCCTATTTCCCTCCTAGCAATATGAAATTCTCTGGCTATTCTCATGAGATTCTATGAGATCCCGCAGTGATCTCATCTCATTGCCCTCTTGGAAATTGGGAATTTCTGTTCTGCCCTCCTGGCAGTCTTTGAGATCTTCAACTGACCTCAGTTCATCCTCATCAATGAGATTTCTCCCAGTCTTTGGTTCACATACCTGAACCATCTCTTCTTCTAGTTCGTTGAGGTTTTCAGCATGCCTCAACCATCCTCTCAACAACCTCCTCTGTCTTCTAGCCATCAACTCCTTTACTAGCCATTTTATCTTTGTCTTCTTCATGGGCCATTCATATACCCATCTCGACTTGGTATCCTATTGCATCCCAAATTCAAGTTCATCCATCCTTGCCCTGATCTCGGAAAGCTCCTTATCCCATGCAATGTTCTCCTACTGCTGGCGGTTCTTCTTCCCATCGTGTGCATGACCTTTAGTAGTCATTCTACCCTCTGTCTGCCCTCCTGGAAAACTTGTTGCTGTCACTCTGCAACTGTGAGTGCTTCATCTTCTCCTACAGTCCTCCTAACTGTCTTTTTGATTTCTATCTACCTGCAAACAATCATTACAGAGCTTCTAGTACTCTGTCTTTTTCTCTTCTCGCTTCTTCTGTCTGCAATATACAAACAGAGTCATGCTCTGATACCACAACTGACGTGTATCAGAGTGCTCTTTTTCTTCTCTGCCTCCCTATGTCTACAGTATACACACAGAAAGTGGCTCTAATACCATAACTGATGCAGCACCCCATGCCTCCGTAGGTTCTGCATGACCTCCCATTCTAAGGATCGTTCAAAAAACCCCTCTGAGCCGAAGCGGCTCCTACCACAACTGATGTAGCACCCCCTACCTCCACAGGATCTGCACGACCTCCCGGTCTAAGGATCGTTCAAAAAACCCCTCTGAGCTGAAGCGGCTCCTTCGAGTCCCTATCAGATCCTCAGTGATTTGATCCACATGTCCTTCTTCTTTCCACGGCCTCTGTACACAACTGTTCCCCTTTTCATGACAAGAATTATATTTTTCAGGTTTTGGGACTTCCTGTTTCCCAATGTCAAGAGTCCTTGACCCTTCGTCCTTCCGATCCCTGAAATGCCGAATTGCCAAAACAATTTCAACATCAGCTAGCCCTCTGGGCTACAACCCTGGTCCATGTGACCTCTCCATATATGATCGCAGTCATATTTCGAGGTTTTATAGATGAAAGAGTCCAACTTTCTATCCTCTGGACTCCCGAAAAGCTGATTCCCGAAATGTCGAAATACCTGTGTCCCGACCTTCTCCTCCTTTCACGATTTCGGGTTTTCAAACACCGAAATGCTCCGACCTTGTCTTTAGAACTTCTGAAGTTCCAAACTCCGATACGCCGAAATGATGCCTCCCAAAAATCCTTTCGGACTTTCGCGTTTCAGGTTCCCCCATTGCAAGGTTCTCCTCTACCCCTGTTCTCTCGCACTTCCGATATCCAAAAGCCGAAGTGACAATATGACCTTTTTACTCCTAGCCAAGATCGACATCCCTGATCATTTAAGAGTTTTCCTCCCTAAGAGCCTGGATCTCTCGTCCTCAGGATTTTCGATATCCTGACATTCAGTATGCTGAAATGCTCCCAGCAAGAATTCTCCTGTGAACGCCTTTGGGACTTCGCGTTTTAGAACTTTGCGAATCCTGGTGCAACAATTCTCCACTGACCTCTGATGCTCCCGATACCTGAAGTACCGAAGTAACCGCTTGCTGCCATGTGTCCTCTCCCTGGATGCTTCTGATCCTCTTCATATTTCGGAACTCTTTGACCCCTGGTACACTTCCTCTATCTGTTTGAATCCCCAATATATGAAGCCCAGTGGACTCCCCGATCTCCTCCATGTGTCCTCCCACATATGGATGGTTCAGATCATTTTGGGACTTTGCCAATCGCGAAGTCGAAAGAATCCTTCCTCTTCTGTTCCTGGTGTCTGAATCCCCAAAATGAGTGATCTCGTGACACATGTCCTCCTCCCGAATGTACGGATCATATCTATTTTGGGACTTCAGGACCCATGAGTCCTAGTCTATGGTCCTTCGTCCTCTTAAACCCCAAATTTCCCAACTCCGAAATCTCGATACCTTGACTAATTCAGGACTCCTTCGGTTCCTTTCTCTACACATGAGGTTTAAACCTCATGCAGCTTCTGACTCATCTGACGACTATCGACGATCCGTGTGAGATCCAACGGCTCACAACTGCTCCTTCTATGCGCGTCTCCTACGTTGCTCCCTGGACGTGGAAATCCAATGATCCAGATCTCTTTCTTGGCCTGATCCAACAACAGTTGTGCTCCTCCTGAGCATGCGCGTTCTTCCTGAACTTGGAAGAATTCTCAAAGTGTCCAAATACCTCAACCTTTGCTCTTTCCCTCTGCAAACTTTCCAACTTTGAGTCTCGCCCACATTTTTAACGAAGCTATTCCTCCTAAGCTTTCGGGACCCTAAACTCTCCAAAGAGTTCCCCTGCCTCTGCGATCTTTGCAACTATGGCTCTGTGCATGAAAGCACTACTCCTCCTGAGCTTCTCTCTTTGAATCCTCAAAGGATTCTTTGACTTCTGCACTCCTTGTAGAGTCTCTGCACTCACAAAGGTGTTATCTCTTCTGATCTTTCCTGTAGCTTCAACCTCTAAGGAATTAACCCTTTTTCTTCTCCTTCAGATGGAGAAGCTGATGCCCTCCTGGAACTTCTTTGCTCAAGCAACTTCTTGCTGAGTCTGCAGGGTGTTCAACAACCCTGTGAAGATCCTTCTTTGGACTCTTCTTTGTCTTTGAACTCAAAGAGTTCTTTCCTATGCTCTCTGGCACCTACTCAATGCCCTCCTGGTAGAGTGTCTAGAATCTTTAGTGATTATGTTTCTCTATGAACTCTCAGTAGAGTTCCTCTTCAACACCCAGTGCCTGTGCTCAATGCCCTCCTAGCATAGCTCTAAATAACCCTCAGTAGTTCTATCTTCCTCCTGAACTCAAATAGAGTTCTACTGTGCATTCTATGCACCTGCTCAATGCCCTCCTGGCAGAGCTTTACAGAGTTCCTCAGAGATTATGTTTTCTACTTTGTCCTCCTCTACACGGTCTCACCTCCAAGGTATTCAACAACCTTGAGGTCTTCCTCTGAGTCAATGATTTCAGTTGGTGTGCCCTCTTAGCATGTCTTTGTCCAAATTCCACAGAATTGGAAGTGCACTATATGCACTGGCCATCAGAACCCACAGTGTTCTATCATGCCCTCTTGGCATGAAGCCTCAAAGAACTCCAAACCTGAAATCAAAGATCCCAACAGATAGCAAAACCTATCTGTCCCTGCAAATGCATACCTAGCATACATCTACAACATATCCTCAATACACACATGAAGACATTCATTATACATAATAACATGTAGGAAAACTGCTCTGATTGTATTAATCTGAAAATGCCTCTTTACAATGTGTTTGAGCTCAGACTGCAACAGAGTCTTGACTCCCCTTCCTTCTCTACTCTAATTCTTGCTACCTCTCCCTCTTCTCCCAAAACAAGATCCAAGATCTTTTACATGAGGGGGCTCTTCGAGCTCTTCCCTCCAAAGCTACCTTCCCTATTCAACTTACATTAACTCTACATTGAATGGGCTGTCTAGTCCATATTGGATCTAGATTGTAGCCTTACAACCATTAAAGGGTATCTACATCTAAATCCTGCATATAGGCACAATGTTTTGGCTCTAACAGCCTTACAATATTAAATGTCCTCGATTCAAATTAAAAATTTGAATATGAGAGGGCTGTGCCTCTCTTCCTCATTGAATGCGTGCGCTGAGTGGGCTGGCTAGCTGGCACATGGCTGGAATGGAGAGATTCTCCTGCATCAAAGGTGGTTGATGCACTTAGCATAAGGGTGCATAAAATGCATGCTACAACCATTAGCATGTACATGATAGATTTAAAATATAGAATTCTAGAGGTTGTAATTGCATATCAACGTTATGTGCAAGTTAAAGAAAGCTTACAATAGAATGATATACAACATAAATATAAGGATTACAAGATGGAAGAGGATGAAATCCTCTTATTTCAGAACATAGTTTACGTTCCTAATTCTCACAAATTGAGAAATTTAGTCTTAAAGGAGATGCATAATGTGCCATATGCTGGACATCCAGGATATCAAAAAACTGTTATAGTTGGCCAATATATTTGGCCTGGTGTTACAGAAAAATCCCCCTGCATATAGGTGGATCTTCCCTTGGATTCTAGACCCCTAATACTGAGACAAAAAAATGCAAATGGACACTAACATCCCTTTGAGATTTGCTTAACTAGCTAAAAAGGGAGAAAGGGAGAAAGGGTGTGATGCACCTATTTCCAGTGTTTGTCCTCGCTGCTCCAATTTGAGCTTGACCTCCAAACTCGTTCGCATAGCTTAATACTTGCAAACCATGGACAACAAAGAAACACAAGGAAACTTCTACTCTAGCATACTAGATTAAACAAATTAATCTACAATAGACAAGCATATGTAAAGATAGATAAACTAGAAGGAAATAGGCCAAGCATATTATAATGAGAATATTAAAAAGACACTTACAATCTGTAGATGCAGTTGCAACAACCTCTCCAAGTCCTCCTCGTCCAACCCTTGCATGATGCTCGCAAGATCATAAGTTTGATATCCAAAAGCTTCCTCCCAAGATCATAAGTTTGATACCTCTAATATGCCTCTATCTCCTTTCTCCATGGAAAGCCCTCATTATATAGGATTTGGAGGCTTAACCACCATGAAGAGGATCACTCATTAGATCCACTAAAATGGGATCTCCAAGATATTTAGGGATAAAATATCTCTTAAGGATTTTAGGGAGGAAATATCTCTCAAGGATTTTAAGGAGGTAATATTTCAACCATCCATGAGATCCTCAACCTCCCCTAAAAAATAGGAAACCAAATGTGAGGTGGATTCTCACACTAAATTAATTTCCTTTTCATGAATATTAATAATAATTCATGTGCACATAGTATTTTGACCTTCATATAATATATTTCTCCTCCACATTGACTAGGGATTGTGACATTTTAATTCATTGTGTCGATGTGTATGCGACACTTAGCAAGGTGCATATGGCACTTTTATGACATTTATGACACTTAGGGCGAGGTACCTAGGTGTGGAAATTTGATGTGTAACACCTGATATGAAGAAATTTGTCATTGATTATTTGGATAGATGCATGGAATGTCAGAAGGTAAATTCTGAACACAAACATCCAGTGATATTGTTGCAACCATTTCCCATTATTGAATAGAAATGGGAATTTGTTACTATCGATTTCATTACTAAATTTCTAAGGACAACCAAGAAACATGATTCCATCATGGTAGTGGTGGAAAAAATCACAAAGGATGCACATTGGAAAAAATCACAAATGATGCACATTTCATTCCGATAAAAGTAATTCATAAGGTAGCCAATATTGCAGAAATTTACATAAGAGAAATTGCTAGGCTAAATGGTGTGCCTAAGGCAATAGTGTCGGATCAAGATCCCAATTTGACTTCAAATGTTTGGAGGGGGTTGTTTAAGGGATTTGGGACAAATTTAAATTTCAGTGCACCATGTCACCTAGAGTTAGATGGGTAGACATAAATAATTAATCCAATAATTGAAGATATGTTGAGAATGTATGTAATGGAAAAACCTTTTAAGTGGGAGGACTATATCCATTTAGTTGAGTTTGCATACAACAATGGGTATCAAGAAAAAATGAAGATAATCATGTTTGAATAATTGTATGGTAGAAAATGCAACACACCAGTAAGTTGGGATAACCCAACAAATAGAGTTGTGATTGGGCCAGAGTTGTTAAAGGAAATGGAAGAATAGATGGTAAAAATCAGGGAGAATTTAAAAGTTGCACAAGATCGACAAAAGAGCTATGCTTATACAAAGAGAACAAATAGAGAATTCAAAGTGCAAGAGCATGCATTTTTAAAAGTTAAAGATAATAAAATATCGCTGAAATTAGGAAGTTTCCCAAAGTTGAAAATGATATATTGTGGGCATTTTGATGTATTAGAAAAGATAGGACCAATTGCACACATGCTAGCATTACTTGCAACCATGAGAATTCATAACAGGTTCCATGTGTCTTTATGAAAATATTATGTACCTGATTCTAATCATGTGATTGATTGGAATGTGATCAAGGTGGAACACAGAGGGGATTTCTGGGTGGAACCAGTGTGCATCCTCGACCATAAAATCAAATTTCTCAGGAACAAATCCATAGGCTTGGTAAATGTTCAATGGACCTATTGTGGTCCTGAAGATGCTACATGGGAGCACAAAGAAGACATGCGGGAGTCATAACCATAATTTTTTGTAAATTTAGAAGAAAATTAAATGTACATTTGTACATAAGAGAATGAAGACTCTATTTTGGTAGCTGAAGTTCCTAGAGCCAAAACTCTAAGATTATTTTCCAACCAATGAGAGGTTGAGGGGGAAGGGGAGTTACTGGTTGGAATTGTTGTGTGAGTCATTAAGTTGTTGAATTATCGGGTATTTTGATGTAATGTTTCTATATATCAATGTGTAAATTGTATGGTTATGTGCACTGAGGATAGTGCAGTTTGTAGGGGGAGGGGAATGTAACATCCTTGTTTTCAAACCCCAAATTAGTGATGCATATTGTAAATATAGCATATGGTCCAGAGACAAAGTGATATAACATGTAAATGATGCAAATTGAATATATATTGAATAAAATGTATTTTCAACTGCATATGGACACCGACAAAGATTTTGGGGCTAAGTATCCACAAGACAAGGTAGGGGTCCAAGGGGGAGAGTTACCCATATCTATTAAACTAAAACCCATTTCCTATTTTTATCTAACTTTTCCTTTCCATGAACCTTCCATAGTTTTTGAGTGTTCTAGAGATAAATCATTGAATTCATGTAAGAGGGTTGGTGTGAGAGTCACTTCTCATAGTTATTGAGAGCATGGGGGATAAGTAGTATCATCTTGGGGAAGACTGCAAGTCAAGAAACTAGTTTATTCTAAAAAAATTGAAAAGAAAAAAACCATTAAATCCCATCAAATGATTGCTAGACCATTAAATTGGAGCATTATTCCATATCAAACAGGGAGGAGTCTAATTGGACCTCGTCGTTAGGTTTAATCCCTTGTTGATCATGTGCATCCATCCCCCTCAACAGGCTTGCCTATTTTCTCTTATGATTTTTGTTTTTTCTCTACATTTTATGTGATTGCTCTAATTTTTTGGGTTTAATTACATTACAAGTGGTTTCGTATCTCTTTCTTGGGAACAAAGTGGGTGAATGTTTGGGCAGAAAATAGGAGATTGTTTTTCTTTACTTTGTTGATTTTTTATGGAAAAAGGACAACAACATTTAGGTCGATTTATGAAAATTTATATGCATAATTTGAAGAATCTATTCCTATATATAAATTCCTCTCAAAGGAATACCCAATTTCAAAAACCAAATCATACAAAATGGGTTCTAGGAAGTGGAGATATCATCCATTTAGAATTATGGTTTTTATGGTTTTTTTGGTGACGTCCGCGAATTTCACAGATTGGATATCTTTTGATAGAGTGCATACATTTTAGTAAAACAAGTGGTAGTGTAACCAAAAAACCTATGTCATTTCATTATTGGGGCCATAATGTCCAATCCGATAAGTATAGACGAAGTTGTGATCATTTTATATTTTGGGCCTCAAACCATACCTCAAACAAGTAAGTTATTTTGTAGTGATTTTAAGATATTTTTCTTGGGTCATAAATCTCCTAAATTTTTTATTATTTTTTAGAGACCTATTCTAGTGTCTTCAAATAACATAGTGATATGTTGTTTAGTGGGTAAAACTACATTCGAGGAAGAATACACGTAAGAAATACAAGTGGAATCACATTGTTGGAAACCCTTATAACCCCTATTGGTACCCCTTCTAGTAATACCATGATAGTAACTATATACATAATATCACTTGCATGTTCCCTCAGGTATATAGGAAGTCCCCTAGGTATACCTAAAACTAGCTCTAGATAAGCTAGTTGGTCATCTTATTGATATAGTACACCGAGAACAACTATTGGGGACATCACTCTCTAGTACCTCGATAGTCAAGTAGTACAACTAAGGGAAAATTTGAGCCTTCTTAATTAGTTCCTTGAGATATTGGGCAGAGTACTAATGTTGGACCTTGCACATATATCAGAGAGCTATATCACTTGACACTCCCTTGTCCTTAGGATTTGGTAACTATTTTCATAGAGCTCACCCATTAAGGATACATATAAACCACCTCATACTTCCATGGGCAACATGACCACCCTCTCTACTACATGTAGGTTGGAATTTTCAGAAGTTTATCTTAAGATAATTTAGTATAACATAAATGGGTTGGATGAGAAGTGGGATATGAAGTTGAATGAGAAGTTGGAGTAGTAAAGTTAGTAGAACCTAGCCAAATTCGAAAAGATGTTGAATGAGAAGTTTCATGGTATGCTAGCTCAAGGAATACTAGAAGAACACCACTAGACTCCACAATATATTGAGCCACACCAGGAATAAAATTCTAATTCGGGACTATTTAGCCACCCACAACTCTCTTTGGGTCCACACAGTAATATACCAATGGATAATAACACATGGAACCATGCTCCTAAGCTGGATCTAAACAAGTTTGATGGTTTTGATAGATCATAATGGGTCACCAGGATGGAACATTTCTTTTCCCTCCAAGTAATTACTGATGGAATGATGAAAATCAGGGTGGGGGTCTTGTATCTAGATCCAAAATGATGGAAATGGTGGTAATGACATAAAAATTCCACGTGGGACACATTTCTTGGATTCGGTTTGTCAATGCTATCCATGCATGTTTTGAGATATATACTCACTATTTGGTGTGTCTTATCAAGTTACACCAAACAAGCTCAATCACCAACTTTATCGAGGCCTTTGAGAAATTACCCATCCATATAGAGAACTTAATAGATTCTTTCTATAAATAATGTTTCATTCGTGGTCTCAAGGAGGATATTCGAGTAAAAATACAATTGTAGTGTCCTACTACATGGTTGGAAACATCTCATAGGACCCTATAAGAAGATACAGTGATCAATGCACAATAAAAAAATTAGATTTCATTCCATGAACTCATCCTCCCCAAGGTAATTCCCTAAGAAAAACTCCTTCTCATCCCTTGAAAGTATAAAGGTTTTCTCCAGTGGAAATGGAATATTTCCAAAGACATGGAATCTACTATAATTGTGATGAAAAATATGTTAAGGTCAATAATGTAAAGAACATAAATTGTTCTAAATTGATATTACCATTCAACCCTTGACCAAAGACCCAAATACCAAACATGCACTAGAGTTACATGTTGAAGACACCAACACTTAGACTTAGGCAGATATTGAACCTCCATTCCCTCATGAAGAACCTATAATCTCCTTGTATGTATTCTCGGGCATTTTGATTCCACAAACCTTGAAATTCATGTGCTACATCAAGCATCAGAAAGTAGTAGTCCTAGTTGAGAGTGGTGGTACTCACAATTTCATTCACAAGAGATTGACAT
>SNQJ01S0250101.1:0-12890 GCA_010110895.2 Picea sitchensis
GAAAATAAACCAAATTTTGGGGTGGATAACTCCCCCCACTCCCCTATTGAACAACAGGTTAGGAAGTGCTAGGTTGGTCCCTAGACACACCAAGGCTAGCAAGCTTCTCTTGGATAAAACCTAGGATGGATATGTAACTAAGCTATTCTTCTAAGCTATAAGAAAGATGTATTTTACAAATGGAAAACATTGTTGATACTGTTACATATCATGAATGGTATGTATTTCTCAATACTTTATTTTTTATATGAAATTATATTCATAATGTGTGATGTTAATTGTATGGTTATTCATTATAGGAACTATCATTTTTTTTATTATCGATAACCCTATCGAAGATGGCCGCCAACCACTTGAGAAGGGGACTTGTAATTCTTTGTTTTTTTTCCATGAATAATGAAGATCATACTATGTTTCAAATTCTTGTAAAAAAAGACAATAACGAAGTTGTTGTTGTCAGATTATCTGCCTCTAGGGAATATGTAAGTAAGGATGTAATAGGGTCTTCTTATCTTGGAATTTTTTGGCGACATCAAGAATCATCACAACATTTAGCTTATCTCATACAAAGTGTAAAATCACTTAAAATATTAAAATACAATACACAGTGACACATATGTGGAGATTCCATGTTCATGAGAAAGTTGGGGAAAAGATTGAACTTATTGTTGTGTATTCTAAACATCCTAGGATTGTGAGGAAGAAGGATTCATTGGAGTTCACTGTGGAAGGATATACAAATATTAATAAGGTTGTTCTCTATACATGGAAAACATTTCTAGATTGGTTCTAGCCAACTTCATATTCAAGTCAACAATTAGTACAACTTGCTAGTAAATGGTGAGTGGGACAACATTCAATTTTTTTTATTTGTACAATAGCTTAAAACCTCTTCTTTTTGTATATTTATCTTGGGATACCCACCATTGGGATCATGCACATTATTTTTATGGATCAGGATTGAGTATTGGATTACCCAATTTGGAGTTGTATACAATAACCTTTGAATTTACTGTTGTGTATTATATACATCCTAGGATTATGAAGAAGAAGAATTCATTGGAGTTCACTGTGGAAGGATATAAAAATATTAATAAGGTTATTTTCTATACATGGAAAAAATTTCTAGATTGGTTCTTATAGCGAACTTCATATTCAAGTCAACAATTAGTACAACTTGCTAGTAAATGGTGAGTGGGACAAAATTCAATTTTTGTTATTTGTACAATCGCATAAAATCTCTTGTTTTTGTAGATTTATCTTGGGATGCCCACCAATAGGATCGTGTGCATTATTGTTATCGATTAGGATTGACGATTGGAGTACCCAATTTGGAGTTGTATACAATAACCTTTGCATTCAAAATTTGTTATTAGTATATGAAGATCATAGTCATTTTGTTCATTTGCTTGAGACATGTGTTTTTGTATTTCTAGTTGTATTGGCATTGCTATATGTATTATGCTATTTAAGTCTAGAAATGTGAAAACTACCTTAACAATCATTCTTTCATCATCATAAACTTAATCCTATGTGTACATATGACATGGAGTCCTTGTTGGAATTACAAGTTAAATTATAAACTCGTTTAGTTACAAAATGCACATTATATATCGCTAATTTTATATAGACTCAATAAAATGAAAGCCCTTCCCTAAATATGCATGCCTAAAGGGTTGGTATGCAAAGTTGACATGTCATATTCCAAGGAACATCATTTCACATGCTTAGAATGCATGCAAAGTGCTCAAAATGCCAAGTGTTTACTTAAAAAACTTAATTCTATGGGTTAAAAAAGGTACCCAAAACAATATGGCATGGCTATGTAAAATGTAAACTTAATACATAATTTCCATATTTCATGTCCTAATTTGAATTCATTTTCTAGCCCGTGTGTGCATTTTCATAACAAATGATGCATTTCTAGAGCTAGTGAAAAACGTGTAAATCAAAAGAAATGCATATTAAATGATTAATAATTTGTAGATGGAGAATATTTTTGAGAACTTGATCATATGGGGTTGTACTTGAGATAATTCATGCATAAACCGTCATATTTCACCACAGGTGATTGTGTAATGTCAAGTCTGAATCTTTCTAAGCCACTCTGGCTTGATTTGTCCTTCGGTGTAATGTGGCAATTTTGTGGTATTTTTGCACAACAATAACATTTTTTATTTAAAGTGGAAATACAAAAATGTATATAGATCAAGAATGTTCTAAGGAACACTAAGAAATTTGGAAATCGATATTTTAAACTTTAAAAATCTTAGGCATGCATTTTGGTAGAAATTGACGAGTTAAAACATGCAAAAACAATGAAATAGCTAAATTGGCAAATTGACAACATGGACCTAGAGATTAGTTTTGAAAATATGTGACATGCATTTTGCAGGAAATGTCAATTCATCCATGTTATTTTGTATTCTACATGGAAATCATTTAAGAGTGTCCTATGTGCATTTTTCTCACCCCTCTTGGGATGAATTAAACTCTGTTTATTTTACCAAATTTCAAATTTTAACAACAATGAGCATTTTTATCAACTGTAATGCATTTTTAAGCTTACATAAAGATATGTTATGGATGGTGGCATGTCTTTCATGCCTCAAAAACCTTCAAAAGCACATTTATAATGCACAGAGTGAATTTTATTTATATTATGCATGTATTCTACTTTTCACTATGAAGAGCAATGACATAACCACTTATAGATTGATCCATTTTGGGCCTCTAGCTACCATGAAGTTCCCCAATATTGTGAGTAAGATCAAAGAGACAATCTAGATCATGGATTTAGCCCAATATCCTTTTATGAAGAAAAATGACAACACACCTCATATTTGAGAAAATGGAGGTTCAAATTCTTCCAAAAGACTACATCCATCACTATTGGCTCCTACAAACTAAGGAACACATTACAAAGAAAATCAAACAATAATAATAAGAAAAATTAAAAATTAAAAAATACATTTTTTAATGAGTGAAAGAATATTAAAAGAAATCCTACAAGATAGGTATTTTCATACATCCTTGGCATTGTTCCTTCATGAATATACTAATGTACTATTTCATGTGTATCTATCACCATGCTTACATCATTAGAAATATAACTATTCTCTTTTCTTTTTTTCTATTGTTCATATATTTTGATGTCATTTGTTATCCCATATTTATCTTTTGAACACATGTTCAAGAATTTTTCCATGTCTAGTATGGCTTGAAAAAGGGTTATCATTAAAAATATGTATAAGATATTGTACTTCATGTGCAACTTCAATGACCCCAATTCTTTAGATCCATATGCCACTTTGACGCCAAATATCACCTCTAAAGGGCCTATGTGGTGGTTTCAGGCCTTGTTTATGGCCCCTGAGATGCGGAAGTTTCATTTATATGCTAAGGTATTTGTTTTCCTTTATTCACCATGGTCAAGGCCCCTAGACCCATATCGTGGGTGTAAAAGATATTTAATGATGCCAATATCCTAATGAGAGTCCAAAGATCTCCATTAGAAGAATCATGCAGTGATTTGAGGTCTATTCATGGCCCCTGAGCCCTACAAGATTCATTCAGGGATTAAGAACCTTCTTTTCTTCCTCAAATGATGATCAAGGCCCTGAGACCCATCCCTAGTTTGGAAAACATCCTAAGGGTGTGCATATCACTATTAGAGGCCAAAGATTCCCTTTAGAGGGTCTGTGTGGTGGTTCAAGGAATCCTCATAGTGTGCTATCATTTCTTCCATGAAAATTGTCCAAGTGACGAGTGATTTGCGAGAACAAAGACATCGATACCATACAAATTGATTGGGTTCTAAATAGAAAGAAGCAATTCGTACCTTTTGTGTATGTGACACATTATGTAGATCAAAGAATTGCTCCATTTGAAGTATCCATGTGATTGGGTCCTTGCCATCAAACTTCCTCATATCGATCTTAGGAACATGATATATTGTTCACGAGGAAAGAATTATGCTCCTCAAATACCATATTGGGTATATGTTGGTGGTATAGTTAGTGGATGCCTTTTGTCCTCAACAAGTTCAATCAAAAGGTCACTAAAGTAGTTCATGAGCTCTTTTTCTATATCTATGTGGTCGTCTATTATGTTTCCTTGTGCATCTATTAGGAATAAATTTTTATTATGGTTCCACCTATTCATGGTGGTGTGATGGAAGAAATGCATGTTCTTGTCACCATTTGTGAACCATCTTACTATATATTTATACTTCGAGAGGCATTCTTCCTATTTTTTTTTAATGTAAATTCCTTCTTGTAGTGATGATTGATGAAGGAGTGCCCTCCTTTGACATGCCCTCCTTCATGATTTGTCTCTGTAGGATGACCATTTGCTTCTTAAGATGCCATTTATTTTAGAAGATATTTTTGAATTCCTCTGCATTCCATTTTTTGTGTTTGGTTTCGAGATACTTTATTTTTTACTAAAGAATTGACATTTTAGTTCCTTGGATGTTTCCTCTCTAATTCCACCTGTTATCACTCCAAGAAACTCTTTGAGGTTGTAGGTCAAAGATGCTTGGTAACTTAAAGTAATTTTTTTTTTGTGTTTTTGTATGTGTGGATCAATGGGATAACTCAATTATAGCATGGCATTCAGACAATCAAAATGAGAATCAAATGAACTAGTGCTCTCAAGGATCAATAATCAGATGATGGCCTTTAAGTGGGTGAGAAAACAATGCTTATAAACCAAATACAAAATGTAGGGTTTAATAAACAATGATAAGCAAATATTAAATAAGCTATGAACTGACTGATGAGATGTCATTCATTCTGCAGTTAAAACAACTTGAATAAGAGTACATAAGGAAATATGAGAATTTGATATCAATAGAGAGAGAAAACTGTGATCTGTATTATCATATCAAAAATCCTGTTTACCATATAGTATATTTCTGTATCCAGAATCAAACCCCCCACTTCATCTGAAGTTCTTGGCTTTATAGCCTTTACAAAATAACTTAGATCCTATAAAGAAGGATCGAATTTACTAAAAATAGACAGTCAAATCCGACACAAGAAAATAGGGAGAGATCCTAAAACTAGGTCAATTATTCATCTTTAATGATCTTCACATCCTTCAAAACTTTGACAAGTGTAGAAAGCCTTCCAAGGCTGTTGGAACTATGAAAGATAAGATAAGTCGAATTTGCCACTTTTAGCAAAAAACTGTTTCTGTGCCCAGAAAATAGGTAGCTAATTTCACTTTGCCACCTGCTAAACACCTCAAACATCATAACAGATCCTTAAATATGATGTGTTTAATTATTGTCCATCTTTTGAAACTCTCCTCTAGGCGTTTGATTGAGAAAAACTTAGATCTGGGCGAAAATACGACTTCTCTGCCCTGTCTGCGGTTTCACCAGCTCTTTTGCCTTGAAATTTGATAGTTAGCTAATGAAAGCTTTGCTTTTCAACAACTAATTGGTTATAATTGTGCCTTCTGTGTTGGTGAAAATTCCTTGAGAAAAAGTCAAAAACAAAGTATAGATAAATATAAATGGCTGAGCTCCTGTAGATTACACTGATTTCCTGTTGACTATGTAGTCTGGCCCTTGCCAATGTTCCGATCCTCAAATCTTCATAGGTTTGCCTTATATCTTTTCAGAACCAAAACTTCTTCTGCATTTTCTTCTGAAAATTATTCAATACTTGGCTATTTCAACCTTACGTCAACATAATCTTTGGGATAAGTATACTGTGAATAGGGCCTTTTAAGAATGTCAACCAATTCTTTGTTTTATTAAATGAGCTGCGCACATATATCTTTCATATAGGCTACATTCATAGTCAGAGTGTTTTATAACTGAATACACTCATACTCTGAATTATGAGGTGTTTAAGAGATGTACGGTTTCTGTCAAAGTGATTTTGTTTGTTGTTGATAGTGTGGTTGTTCACTTGCTCATTTGCTTCTTAAGGTTTTCAGTCTCCTCCTTGGCCTTTTGCAATTCTCTTGAAGCATATGGATTTTTTCACTTGATTCTTCTTGTTCAATTTGAGCTCTCTTTTCAGCCTTTTCTTGTGTAGACTTCTCAGAAGCCAACTGCTGCTCCAATTTTTCTGTTGTTATACGCAATTTCTCCTCTACCATTTTAGTTAATTGCTTAAGTTGTTCGACATATGCATTTTCCATCTGCTTCTGTAAAAACTGTATTTCTTCCTTCGAATATCCACTCGAGTCAATATCCTTTTGCCTACTTAACCTTTCCTCAGCTTCATAGAACAATTCATTAGAATAAGGATGACCTCCATTTTGAGCAACTACAATGTCTATTTGCTTGAGCAATTCAATTACTTATCTTGCCATTGTTGTTTCTGATGTGGTTTTATTGTTGAAAATGACCTTTCTATGATTGCACTGGCGTAGAAGCTCCTGAAGCTCAAGTGGGCTTTCATGCAAGTAGTTTTCTAATGTCTCTAGATTTTCTTCCAACTCATCACTGCCAGTAAAGATAACCACCATGAAATTGAGAATTTTCTCACCAAATAAAATTTGCAAGCTCTCTAAAGCTGCTGCTTCTTTCATAGTAAATCGATTTCTAACAGAAAGTACAAAAAGAATTCCATGGAGACCATCCTTTGCAAGGTCAATACATTTGACAATTTCTTTACCGAGAAAGTCTGGATTGACAGTAGGGTTAAAGATTCCTGAAAATCGATGTCCAAGATGCATCTCTTCTCTGCATCCATTACTCGATATGTTTTTCTGATGAAGAGGCACAATTACCTGTGTGTTCATTCCTTCTCGTGGCCCAATATCTGCAAATGAAACTACTTAGACATCTGTATAATAATAACCAAAAATTGACCTCCCTTCTTATTCCTCGTGGTTCCCTTTGCATGCGGTCTCATGCCTGCATACATTTTATCAAACTATGCATGGATAGATCCCACGTTTCATGAAAATATAGATATTACAATCTTTGCATAGGGCGAGGTTTCATTAGGTAAAATCAAAGAGATTGATATCGGTTTGGTGTTGGGATTTGATGACTTGAAATGTGGACTCGATTTGTGAGTTGGCCTTGTGTGCCGATTTGTAATTTGAATCGAGGCTTAGCTCTTAGCTTGGGCATGTGAGTGTGCGCTAGGATTTGTATTGTATTTTGTAGACCTTGGCATAGATTTATACGTAGGATGATGACTAGATTTGGACTTAGAACCTTTAGATTTAGTCTAGGATAAATCCATTTAAAATCATGCTCCTCTTTTAATAACAATCTCAAATAAAATAAACTAGGAATACATCAAACTCAAGAATAGATTGTGCAGAGTTCAACTAAGATTTATAACCATTTATTCACAGGTCAAGAGGATGAAGCCAAAGTATTTTTGGGAAAAATTAATTAATCGAGAGATTAATAAAAATATGGAGCTTAAGACACTGGCCAAAAGACTGAAGAAAACTATAAATCAAGTGAAGAGTGATGAAAACATTCATCAAAATACCAGTGCATTTTGATCGCTAACAACTGGCTCCAACTGGGATGGAGACCTCCCTGTGAGGTTTCCAAGAATCTAGTAGTTCCAGTCGCCTTTAGTATTGGGCATGGAGTCATCTGGTCTTTATAATTGATCCCCTATAAAACTGTAACCTGCCTGTAGCCTGCTCTGCTTATTCAAAAACCAATAACTGAAAATTCTATTGCTCATTGAGTGAGCTTATTCTCTTCTACTCCTACACTAACCCAACTATGCAATTTGATTAGGTAAATGTTGACTTCCATAACAACCATTCAAGCAGTTTTAAAATTGAAGAAACCTTATCTCTATCATTGCTTAATAGAAGGTAACTGAAAGATACCAACAATGATAAATAAACTTTTAGAAAGGCATACTCACTGATGACTAACGATGAGTAAAGAAAATCTGAAATTTTCAGAGGATGTGAGATATACAACTCCATCAAAGCTGCTACTGGGTATCTGAATACAAGATTATAAACATTCTGCCTAACAGAAAATAACTACCCTTCTGTGAATGTCTCTCTGTTTGCAAATAGATGCCTTCTTTGATAATCTTCCTGTTGTCCCGACTGAGAACTGAAAAATTGCTGCTGGCTGTCCTCACTGATATCGATGTTGAATGCGAATTGTTCTCTCGTTGTCGGAGGAAAATGTAAACTCAACTGCTGATCTGAAATTTTTTGCTTGTCATCTTCCCCTTCACGTCTGCTGCAATTCCCCTTTGTCTGCAAATCTAAAAGCTAAGAACTGTCCTTAGCATTTGCTATAGATTTGAAACTGTCATATGCTGAGATAAAAAATTGTTTATCATTTTTCAAGTTTTCAAATGGGACAATCTGATCTTCATGACAATTTAGGATAGTAGATGCATTTGGTACAATGTCAAAAACATTTATACTATGGATACCATCGTGAAGATCATCGATGTCTTGGTCACAATGAGAGGTATCCCCTATAACAACATACTCTTCATGGCTATCTGAATCTTTATTCAATAAATGAAATTCATGACAACATTTGGGATATAGAAGATCAACTGAAAATATTTCTTTGCAAAACAAATGAAAGGCAACATGAAAATCTGCCAAAGAACTGATACTGGTAACAGGGAGTGACCGGTACCAATCACGAGCAATACCCTCTAATGAAAACATGAAGAGCTTGATCTGAACATCCTCATGCACAATTTGCAACCGATGAATGAAATCATGAAAATCCAGCAAATGTTCAGCTGGAAATTCCCACTCTTCTCCTCGAAATCTGGGAATACTACATTCCCATTCATCTCTACTAGGCACTGGGTGAGGGTAACCAAAAATACTTGAGAAATTTCAAAATGCATACCTCTTGTTCATTTCATACCAGTGGAGTCGCCAACAAATTTCAGAACGATGGAGTTGCCACTGAATCTGTTCTTCATGGAGTCGCCAGATAGATGATTACAACCAAATATATGTCCAAACTTTGTCTATCATCAAATTTGGATCTTGTCGTCTCCCAAGGAAGCTGAGCTTCAAACTCCTCTCCTTGGAAGCAACGCCAATTTGTTATCACTCCAAGAAACTCTTTGAGGTTGTAGGTCAAAGATGCTTGGTAACTTAAAGTAAACTTGTTTTTGTGTTTTTGTATGTGTGGATCAATGGGATAACTCAATTACAGTATGACATTCAGACAGTCAAAATGAGAATCAAATGAACCAGTGTTGTCAAGGATCAATAATCAGATGATGGCCTTTAAGTGGGTGAGAAAACAATGCTTATAAACCAAATACAAAATGTAGTGTTTAATAAACAATGATAAGCAACTATTAAACAAGTTATGAAATTACTGATGAGATGACATTCATTCTGCAGTTAAAACAACTTGAATAAGAGTACAGAAGGAAAGATGAGAATCTGATATCAATAGAGAGAGAAAACTGTGATCTGTATTATCATATCAAAAAGCCTGTTTACCATATAGTATATTTTTGTATCCAGAATTGAACCCCCCACTTCATCTGAATTTCTTGGCTTTATAGCCTTTAAAAAATAACTGAGATCCTATAAAGAAGGATCGAATTTACTAAAAACCGATAGTCAAATCTGACACAAGAAAATAGGGAGAGATCCTTAAAACTAGGTCAATTCTTCATCTTTAATGATCTTCACATCCTTCAAAACTTTGACAAGTGTAGAAGTCCTTCCAAGGTTGCTGGCACTATGAAAGATAAGATAAGTCGAATTTGCCACTTTTAGCAAAAAACTGTTTCTGTGCCCAAAAAATAGGTAGCTACTTTTACTTTGCCACCATATAAACACCTCAAACATCATAACAGATCCTTAAATATGATGTGTTTAATTATTGTACATCTTTTGAAACTCTCCTCCAGGCGTTTGATTGAGAAAAACTTAGATCAGGGCGAAAATACGACTTCTCTTCCCTGTCTGTGGTTTCACCAGCTCTTTCGCCTTGAAATTTGCTTGTTAGCTAATGAAAGCTCTTCTTTTCAACAACTAATTGGTTATAATTGTGCCTTCTGTGCTGGTGAAAATTCCTTGAGCAAAAGTCAAAAACAAAGTATAGACAAATATAAATGGCTGAGCTCCTGTAGATTACACTGATTGCCTGTTGACTATGTAGTCTGGCCCTTGCCAATGTTCTGATCCTCAAATCGTCATAGGTTTGCCTTATATCTTTTTAGAACCAAAACTTCTTTTGCATTTTCTTTTGAAAATTATTCAATACTTGACTGTTTCAACCTTACGCCAACATAATATTTGGGATAAGTATACTGTGAATAGGGCCTTTGAAGAATGTCAACCAATTCTTTGTTTTATTAAATGAGCTGTGCACATATATCTTTCATATAGGCTACATTCATAGTCAGAGTGTTTTATAACTGAATACACTCATACTCTAAATTGTGAGGTATTTCAGAGATGTACGGTTTCTGTCAAAGTGATTTTGTTTGTTGTTGATAGTGTGGTTGTTCACTTGCTCATTTGCTTCTTGAGGTTTTCAATCTCCTCCTCAGCCTTTTGCAATATCTCTTGAAGCATATAGATTTTTTCACTTGATTCTTCTTGTTCAATTTGAACTCTCTTTTCAGCCTTTTCTCGTGCAGACTGCTCAGAAGCCAACCACTGCTCCAATTTTTCTATTGTTATACGTAATTTATCCTCTACCATTTCAGTTAATTTCTTAAGTTGTTCGGCATATGCATTTTCCATCTGCTTCTGTAAAAACTGTATTTCTTCCTTCGAATATCCACCCGAGTCAATATCCTTTTGCCTACTTAACCTTTCCTGAGCTTCACGAAACAATTCATTAGAATAAGGATGACCTCCATTTTGAGCAACTACAATGTCTATTTGCTTGAGCAATTCAATTACTTATCTTGCCATTGTTGTTTCTGATGTGGTTTTATTGTTGAAAAGGACCTTTCTATGATTGCACTGGCGTAGAAGCTCCTGAAGCTCAAGTGGGCTCTCATACATGTAGTCTTCTAATGTCTCTAGATTTTCTTCCAACTCATCACCGCCAGTAAAGATAACCACCATGAAATTGAGAATTTTCTCACCAAACAACATTTGCAAGCTCTCTAAAGCTGCCGCTTCTTTTGCAGTAAATCGATTTCTAACATAAAGTACGAAAATAATTCCATGGAGACCATCCTTTGCAAGGTCAATACATTTGAAAATTTCTTTGCAGAGAAAGTTTGGATTGACAGCAGGGTCAAAGCTTCCTGAAAATCAATGTCCAAGATGCATCTCTTCTCTGCATCCATTACTCGATATGTTTTTTTGATGAAAAGGCGCAATTACCTGCGTGTTCATTCATTCTCGTGGCCCGATATTTGCAAATGAAACTACTTAGACATCTGTATAATCATAGCAAAAAATTGACGTCCCTTCTTATTCCTCGTGGTGCCCTTTGCATGTGGTCTCATGCCTGCATAAATTTTATCAAACCATGCATGGACAGATCCCATGTTTCACGAAAATCTAGATATTACAATCTTTGCATATGGCGAGGTTTCATTAGGTAAAATCAAAGAGATTGATATCGGTTTGGTGCTAGGATTTGATGACTTGAAATGTGGACTTGATTTGTGAGTTGGCCTTGTGTGCCGATTTGTAAGTTGAATCGAGGCTTCGCTCTTAGCTTGGGCATGTGAGTGTGCACTAGGCTTTGTATTGTATTTTGTAGACCTTGGCATAGATTTATACGTAGGATGATGACTAGATTTGGACTTAGAACCTTTAGATTTAGTCTAGGATAAAGCCGTTTAAAAGCATGCTCCTCTTTTAATAACAATCTCAAATAAAAGAAACTAGGAATACATCAAACTCAAGAATAGATTGTGCAACGTTCAAATGAGATTTCTAACCATTTATTCGCAGGTCAAGAGGATGAAGCCAACGGATTTTTGGGCAAAAGTAATTAATCAGGAGCTTGATAAAAATATGGAGCTTAAGACACTGGCCAAAAGACTGAATAAAATGATAAATCAAGTGAAGAGTGATGAAAATATTCATCAAAATCCCAATGCATTTTGATCACTAACACCACCATTCGGCAATTCTTGCTTTCAAGTTGGGGTGTGAAAACCATAATTGCTCAAATTTGGATGCTATTTATTTTGGTGTTCCTTTGTTATCCCATTGCAGCGATATGAGCCAATGGTTTGACCTTGCACCTTGTATGACTTCTCCTATAGCCCCAAAACCCTTACTACATATTTTTTTCAAAGAATCAAAACCTATCCAATCAGATATCAATCTAGCTTGAGCCTCCCCTTTTATTATTCTAGGTAAAATGGCCATTGGTTGTGGAAATTTCCATTAGTCTTAAGTATTCAATAATATGTTTAAAGTATAGGTTGTTTTCTTCTAGCCTTCTATTGCCTCCTTTTTAGCACTAAGAGATATTATTAGGTTGAAATCACCTCTTATTATCCATCGATATCCAACAACAGTATACCCTATGGCTTTGAGGGATTCAATGAAGGTTCTCTTATGAAGTGGGCTAGGTGGCCCATATATATTGGTTATCCTCATGTTCCTTGAAGCCTATTTATTTGAAATGACCTATGATATTATGGTTTCAGAGTGAGTCTCATCATTATGATTATATTAGAGTTCCATAACATGGTCATTCCTCCATAGTTTCCTTCCATATTGGTGGCTAGATAGATACAACTTTTCCAAGTTGTTTTGGCTATTTCTTGCATAGTTTCTTTGTCACACATAATATCTTGTAGCATCATCATATCTAGTTGCTTTATTAAAATCTCATTTCTAAGGATTTATTGTTTTACTTTCTCATCTATAAAAATCATATAGATGAATAATCTTTCTAGTAGCTATTTCTTTCTCATCATATTTATTGTTGCTTTATTAAAATCAATCAATAG
>SNQJ01S0250102.1:0-12890 GCA_010110895.2 Picea sitchensis
TTTCTCATGGTATTTAAGCTGCATTTCATGTTTCATTTCTCTACTTACATATTGCTTTCATCATATTACATGTTTTGTTTAGAAATTTTTGAAAAAATACAATTTTTTCTTTTCTAGATTAGTTGTCAATTTTGAAGTTTTTGGATTTCATTATATGGACAAAGGATGAGTGAGTCATCCTACACTTAACATTTTTTTGTTTCATTGTGTGTAGGCACAAGTCTACCAGGAGATGTTGTGGTTCTCGTGTACTCTATGATGAGTACATGTCCCCAAGTAGAGTCAGATGTTATCCCCAATTCCTAGGGATAACTAAGGAGATGATTTCTAGAGGCCCTTAGGTTGTAGACATGGAGTACCAAGAGACAGATTGACTAGCAGTGTCCACTTGAACAAACAGAGGCCCACCTCACCACCATAGATCTCAGGTTCATCATGATGGTATCCACCACATCATCTTGCTTCCGAAAGACATTGGGTATTGCTCCATGTGGTACAAGCCAGGTATTATGGTGAGTGTCATTTCAATATTTGAGGAATTTGAGTTTTTTGAATTTAAAGTTTATTTTGATTATGTAACATCTGCTTGGAAATTTTTCTCTTTGCCTTGTTTCACCAAGCTGGTTGACATTGCACCCTATTAAGTGTTCAACCTTAGGGATGGGTTTGCTACTTGGAGTTCCCCTTGATGAGTCATCGTACCATTCTTGTTCATACTTTCCATCTTTTACATTTCTTCCTCTCTCCTCCTTATCTTTTGGGATTTTTTTGGTGTATTGACCTAAGAAGGGATTGTCCCTCATTTCATGGGAAGAAGGGGTTGAAGGCCCAGAGGGAATGTAGCTGGAAAAATATAAAATCCAAATCATAACCTTCCAAATGTTATTGCAAAGAGGTATTTAGAACAATGAAATGTTTCTCTTAAAAAATAAAAGAAATGCAAAAGCAAACACATATATATAAATGTCCCACTTGTTGAGGGATCTACACAAAGTGCGTTACAAGCTATATTTTACCCCCATGTCACTTTGTGTACCTCTCCATTCAAGTGACATTGTGATATTTCCCCCCAAGGTTTTTGGTACCCCTAGGGAGTACCCAATGTTTGGACCTTAGTTAATTAATGGAAATGAATGGGATTGGAAAAAGAATGCATTGAAAACGAAGGTGCAACACAACCTCTACAAAGGAACTCATAAATGAGACACTTTGATCCCTTGTATGTCATGAACCCCATGCCCAAAAGTATTTCCCCCATCAATATAACCTTCTCCACATGACTTAGATAGGGTTACACTTGGGAAACACTCCTTGAATTGAAGAATGATCCACCCAATAGGTCACCTTGACAACCCTCCCATACCTAAACTTGGCAAATCGCATAGAATCTTTGAGCACTTATTTAGTTTGATGAGGTGGTTTTTGATGCACATTATTAGGTGGCTCTTTTATTGGTTTGATTTAATTATCATGATGCATTTTAATCGAGATCCTTGGAGGGTGCATTCATTGTCTTTCCAGGACCTTTCTTGGTGGACAAATACCATGACCCACACCTTGGGAAAATAAGGAGGATGAACATTTCCTTTGGAGGAAAAAGAATACACTGTGGAGGAACTCACATGACCCTTACTAGCCCAATGTTTTTCCTTTGGAGGTTAAAACATCACATTTGGAGGGCTTGACATCACCCTAGGGCTAGGGTTTTGGGTGATGGAGGTGTTGATGATTGATACATGGAATTTTGAGAGAGGAGGAGCCTCACCTTTATGGAGAAGGACCTAGTGCTTGGGAAGAAGGCCTTTGGAGGCCCGACGTTCCATCTCCAAGATCAATGTCCAACTAGAAGTTCCAAAATGTCACCCCTCAAGGGGTTAAAATCATGTTTTAGGGTTTCTTATGTGCAATTTTTAAAGTTACAATTGAATTTATAATGTAAAGGGGAAAAAAAAGGGAAAAATCTCCCTTGTTTTTTGGTTTACCCTAAGTTAAGTGGACAAACACTTTTTAGGATATTTGTATAAATAGAGATCAAACTCTTGTCAAGTTATGATATCTCTCTCACTAGAGAGAAGACATTCTTGGATGAAATTTTTGGCCCTCTTTGAGCAAATCGATTTCTCTCTCTTTTGAAAATTTTTGGATGTTATCTTGTCTATTGTGGAGCTAAAGTGGTGCGCTACTCTTCTTTGAGGTTTTTCTTGGAATTTGGATGATATTTCTTGGTAAATTAGGGTTTTGTCTTCCTAGCATTGAGATTCGTAAGGACTTTTCTGCAATAATTGGTAATTGCTTCTTGTTTCAAGTTATTCTTGTCTTAAAACCCTTGGAGGAGTATAAGGGAATACACCCTCCACCAAGTTCATTTTGATTGCTATTGGACAAGTCATTTTCCAAGGGTTGCTAGGAGAAGTACAAGGGTGTACACTCTCCTAGTTTTAGTCTTCTAGGTCTTGCATGCTCTAGGGAGTAAAATGGATTACACCCCTAGAAGAGTTGCAAACCTAGATTTAAACGCAAGACTCCATAACCCATTGGCAAGGAAATAATCATTTTTTACATTGAAGAAATAAATTACTTGCATTGGAATGTGTGATTTTACAAGATATTGAATTGTTTGAAGTGAAATCAATTATTTTCTTTAATAGATTGCTTGAGCCACTAGGACAATTTGATTGGTAAAGGATATCTTATTGTTGTTATAAACTTTATGCTAATCCATTAGGGATGCAACAAACTCATTCAAACTTCTTTCTCTTACTCACTATTCAACCATGATAAAATTGCTAAGAAACTACCATAATAATATACTAATCATTGTGCATCTTTTGGGTGGTTTACTTGTGATTTTTGGTGGTTGAATCTAGTTGTTGTATCAATTGTTTGCTACAACCATAAGGATGACCTAATGCATTGCTGATAACATCTTTTTTCAGCCCTATTTTACCATCAAAAGTTGAGTTTAAGCATTGGAATATTATCTACATGTTTTGGGCTTAATTATCCAATAACCATTTGATGAATTTCATGGTTAATTATGCAGTTGGAATAACTTACTCATTGCTGATATAAATATGATATATGCTGCAGTTTTGGGATACCAATCTTATCTTGTTGATTCCCCTTAGGTTTTGAGGCTTTTATTACAATACATTGTCTTGTTGTCGTGTCCTAACATTGTTTTGCAGGGACACAACCTTAGCAACCATATTTCACCTTCCAAGACCTCTTTTCCAAGTCTCAAAAAATCTCTTGACTTTGACCATAGGGGTGTCCTTCTATTTTCCTCATTATCCTGTTGCAATTCCCCGAGGGTCACTCGAGATTCCCCCATTGTGGTGATTTTCATCATCACTAAAGTGAGGGGAGTACCTATCTGAGGTGACAGTGGGTAGGTATTCCCATAGTTTTCTCACCTTTGTAGATTGGGTTGGTATTTTCCCAACTTACAATCCATGTGATAACATGCAATATTGGGGCCCATCAATGATCTATTGAAATCACCAATTTTAACATCGTAGAAGTACTTACACTCAAAGGACACACTTAAATAACTACAACTATAAAAATTAAATACCATAAAATGATACAACTTATATGATTTTTAACAAAACCTTATAATCTTACCTAAACAATGCCCTCTCCCTCTAGTTATTGACATGGATTAAATTTAATTAGCACCATTCAACAACACTAGAAGATGATGGAAAAATAAGTAGTATTGAGTAATTCATTTGGTGTCTTCTGAGTGTTCATTTTGTACAATCACATGTGCCATCATGCTCTCCTTTTATGTGTCATATTTATAGTAACTCCAAATACATATAATTCCTATTTTTTTATGAATTTGACTCAACCAATAAAAACATCACGTTGATGTAAACTACCTATCACATCCATTAGACCAAACTTGATATTCTTTGAAGTCGATCCCACAATTTTTGAAATAATTATAAATTATATCGAAGCAATGTTAAAAAAAACAAAGTTTCATGTTCAAGGTCATCAGATATATAAAAATGATACTCCATAATATCATTACAAGTATCTACAGTACTAATTCTATCACCAATGTTCTCTTGTGCATGTCTCTATACAATGTGCAAAAATATAGTAGCTTGGTTAGAATGACAATATTCAATTTTTATCTCCCTCTATGCATCAAATGTCTAGTTTTTTGTGAATTCAACCACTAACAATACCATTTCATTAGTAAATACTTCACAATCTTGTTTAAATAATAAATCATATCACCTATCCCTATGTGAGTGCTTGACATATTTGTATACTTGATCTCTAAACTTCTACATGAAATTTGTGATGGTAATTACATCTTCAAGTATATCAATTTTTTTGGAGGTCTCCTCTTGATCCAAAAAGGATCTAGAGAATACAAAGAACAACTCAGGACTAGCAGAAGAAACTTAGGAAGCTTAGAATGGTCTCAGCAGACAGAGAATGGTCAAAAATTCAAATTTCTCAAAAACCAGTTAAAATGACATCATCGCGAAGAACGCATCGCAAGCTTTCCAACAATGCAAACAACTCGTCAAATAGGGTTATGGATCGAATGATATTCATGGTCAACGTTTGGTCAACCTGGCCCAGTCAGCAGGGGGATGAGTCAACATCTATACTACTGACATCAACATCAATACAGATGACGTCAACATTTGTACAACATATGTGGCATGTGCATAAGGTGAAACGTGTCATGTTGATGTCAGCATGACATCAACATGGTGATGTGGAAGCACCAGAGGTTGCCACATGTCACTCATATTTGGCATTTCTGGGTCATTTCATGGACCAGTAAAATTGTGCCACATGGTAGTCCATACAGCCACATGGCAGTCCGTACAGTGACGTGGCGACTGAAATGGTAGGCTGAGTTGGCAGATAGTGGTTGACATGGACCAATGGTTGGCTACCACATGGTCTAGTCATGGGCTGCCACATGGCAGTGGGAAAATTCCCAATGACAACCCGTGATTGAAATTTCAAAAACAATTAAGATTTGGTGGGTCCACCAAATCTGGCGGGACCCCGCCAAATATGGCACCCGACTTAATTCTAGAAGCATATCCAAAGTTAGCGGAATGATTTATTTCAAATATATATATAAGTTGCAATGGATAGTCCAAAAGGGGAGGCCCGCGGGATCGATCCCGGGACCTCACCCTACATTAACTCCTTCACACAAGCTTCGCTAACCACTATGGCAACGGATTTTGTTGTTTACAAAGCTCACAAACAATACTTAAAACTTCCATCCGCCTAGTGTTGGAGGAGGGTGCACGTTGTTACAGATGGGCATGCATTTCGAGACATATTCCTTGGCATTTATTGCAGGTTGCAGGGCATTGAAACTGAGACAGAGTTTCTCTTGGGCTTGGGAGTGCCAGAGTCAGATCGAGGTGTGGAGACAATCATTTTTGGGTAATTCGACACCACAAATTCAATGGTGTTGTTTGTTTTCTGATCTAAACAAAACTTCTACAGCTTGATTTCAAAATGAGGTATACTTATGTATTTTGCTAAATTATTTTCTTGAGTTAATAAGAAGGCCTACCCATTTGAGAGCAGGACCCGGAGACGTAGTCCACCAGGGACGAACTTCGTTATCAAGTTTTTGTGTTCAGATTTGATGCTATGTCTCTTCATTATTGAGTTTTTCCTTCTTTAATTGTGCACTTTAATTTATTCTTATTTAATTTATTCTTTATAAGTCACTCGATGAAAATATCCTGGATCATGTTGGTATCAAATCAATCATCTTTGACTTGAATTGTTGAGTGTGAATTCTTACTAGGGCCAAGCATAAGCAGGGTGAAGGAACTCTTAATACTTTCAATCCTAAAGTTGGTCGTGCATCCTGAAGGAAGAAAATGGCAGAAGAGGACAAGCGTGATGAACATGAGAAAAAATTCCATATGGTCTTTTATCACATGTCATAAATGGTCGAACGAATGTATGGGGACTACGAGAAGAGGATGGAGAAGAAAGGAAAGAAAAATGAATCACATGTTGATGATGATGCTTCGGTAGACCAAGGGGCTGGAGGAGACCCTCCTGAGCCTCCATCTTCATCGTCAAGTTCTAGTTCTTCTTCCTCTGAGGATTCTCATCATTCTCATCATTCTAGCCATAAAGCCTCTTTTGAGAAACCATTATTAAAGATTGATGTAAAATTTTCTTTACCTATGTTTAATGGAGATGCTAATCCTGAAAAGCTATATAATTGGATCCTACAGGTTGAAGTATATTGTCGTGTTAAACATATTGATGAAGAGGAATTTAAAGTGAAATTGGCTTCTCTTCAGTTGGAAGGCACCGCTCTCGTATGGTGAGAGAGAAAACTTCATAACATAACTAAGTGTGGTAATATTCTTTCCTCATGGTTGGAATTTAAATCAGAGATAAGGAAGAAATTTTATCCTTTGGGTTATTTACATAAAGCAATGATGGAATGTAAAACTTCAAGGCAAAGTAAAGGTAAAATTGTACAAAGTTTCATAGAAGAATTTAGGAAGAAATCTCTTGCATTAAACATTCCTTTGGATTCTTATGAAACTTTAATGAAGTATATTGGTACACTTCACAATCATATTCATCATACTTTGCTCTTGTTTAACCCCACCAGTCTTGACAAAGTTTGTGTGCAAGCCACTCACCTTGAGAACAGGGGAAAGCATGTTCAAGAAGATCCCACAAAGAAACCTTCCAATATCCCACATAATCCATTTAAGAAGTTTAAAAGGAAGGACAAGAAGACCACCACAATGACGAGAGAAGGAGGAAAGCCATATTGCACTCATTGCAAGAAAAGTGGTCACGATGATGAACATTGTTGGAAACTGCATCCAGAGAAGAGATCGAAGCAGTTCGGTGGAAAGGGGAAGACAAAAACCATTGCTACAGTGCAACAAGATCTTGGTTCCGATTCAGGAGACGAAGGAAACATCACAACAGTTGGAGTACAAGGTAAAGATTCTCTTCATGCTATTTCAAATTCCAATAATGAATCTCATGATGATGAACGAAACAAGAATGAATTATTTCACATAAGAGTTGTATCTAAACACACTAAGATAGATACATTATTTGATATGGGTTGCCAAGTAAATTGGATATCTGAAGCACTTGTCAAAAAGATGGGTCTTGAAACGAAACCACATCCAAAGCCTTATCCTCTTGTTTGGGTATGTGATAAAGAAAAACTTAATGTCACCAAACAATGTAGGGTTAGATTTTCTATTGCTTCAAAGTTGATTGATGAAGTGGATTTGGATGTTGTATCACTTGATATATGTGGCATAGTGTTGGGGAGTCCTTATCTTTATGATAGAAAAGTAGTCTTATTTTGTCATGAGAACAAATACCACCTTATTAAGGGGGGAGTGGAATATATTATTAGAGATCACAACATGAGGGTAAATAAAACACTTGTTAGTGCAGGACAAATGAAGAGACTCATAAACAATAATAGGAGATATGTACTCATGGTCATAAGAGAGAAAGATGTTGGAACATATGACGCTTTCCAAGGATGTGATCCTTCTCATAAGAAAGAATTAATTGATAGTGTTTCTAAGTATGATGATATTTTCCAGGAACTAGATGGATTACCTCCTAAGAGGGAAATCCAACATGAGATACATCTTCAACATGAATCTCCTCTTCATGATGTGGGCATGTACAAGATTTCAGTTGTGGATATGACAGAGATCAAGAAGCGGGTACAAGGCTTATTGGATCAAGGGGTCATTAGGCCCAGCTCATCTCCTTGTGGTTCTCTGATCCTGATGGTGCCAAAGAAAGATGGCACATGGAAAATGTGTGTCGATTACCAGGCCTTAAATAAAATCACAATGAAAAATCGATACCCTCTTCCTAGTATAGATGATTTACTTGATAAGTTAAAGAATGTTGTTTATTAAACTATGTTGGATTTGTGCAGTGGATACCATCAGATCAGGGTTGCAAAACATGATGCATGGAAGACTGCCTTTAAAACCAAACGAAGATTGTTTGAGTGGTTAGTTATGTCGTTTGAGCTCTGTAATGCTTCGACAACTTTTATGCATGTGATGAATGATGTATTCAGGGCTTTCCTAGATGATTTTGTGATTGTATATTTAGACGACATTCTTATTTTTAGCGGGACTTGAGATGAACATGTGAGGCATGTAAAGAAAGTATTAGATACTTTGCAAAGGGGAAATTTGTATGTAAAATTTTCTAAATGTGAATTTGGCAATACTTCACTTGTGTAATTAGGTCATATTGTAGGGGGAGGAAAATTAAAAATTGATCCTTCCAAGATTGATGTAATTGTAAATTGGCATGAGCCCAAAAGTGTAACCAAGATACGAATATTCTTAGGTGTAGTCCAATATTGGAGGAGGTTCATTTCAAACTTCTCCTTTATAGCATCTCCTTTGCATGCCTTAACCAGTGTGAAGAACACTTTTCAGTGGGAAGGAAAAAAACAAAAATATTTCGACACTTTGAAGGAAAAGATCAGTACCACACCAGTATTAGCACTGCCAAATCTTCAAAAACCCTTTGAGATCAAGACAGATGCTAGCGGATACGCCAAGTGTGTAGTATTGATGCAATATTGTAAGCCTATCTGTTACCACTCTGAAACTTTTAACTAAGTTTTTGTTAACTATCCTACATATGATAAAGAGTTTTATGCATTAGTTCAAAGTGTAAAGAAATGGAAGAACTACTTGTTAGGAAGGAAACAATCATACATACAAATCACCAACCCTTACAGTATCTCCAAGAAAAAGACAAACTGCAACAATATCGACACTACAGATGGATGGGTTTTCTACAACAATTTCATTTGGTAATCAAGCACGAAAAGGATACAAGTAACAAGGTAGCTGATAGGCTTTCTAGACCTCCTATTGTTGCTTCTATTATTTTGAAGAATACTTCTTTATCTCATGATATCTATGTGGAACAATATGCCATTGACGAAGATTTTAAAGAAGTGTATGAGAAGCTAACCCATGCTGCATAGGTAGAGAACTATTGTCTGCAGGGAAAACTACTCTACCATCTTGGAAAGTTATGTATTCCTACAAGTGAACGAGTCCATGTAATACGAGAAGCTCACACTTCTCTTGTGTTTAGGCATTTCAGGGTAGGAAAAACTATGGCTCATTTACGGAGGTTTTGTTACTGGCCTCAAATGAATGAAATTGTAACTAAATATGTAAAGGGGTGTGTGATGTGTTCTACTTGTAAACCCACTAATAGAAAACTGGGGCTATACTCACCACTACATGTTCCATCCCATCGATGGGAAAGTATCTCCATGGATTTTGTAGGGGGTTTACCAATGTCAAAAGGGGGTCATGACTATTTGTATGTTGTAGTGGATAGGTTCAACAAGATGTGTATCTTGATGCCATGTAAAAATCAGATCATTGTTGAGCAGACTATTAATCTCTTCTTTCAGTATGTTTGGGTTCACTTTGGGTTACCCACATCCATTATCTTAGATCAAGATACTCGATTCCTTGGGGATTTTTGGACAAGCTTGTGGGGAATGATGGACACCAAATTGAAGAGGAGCATTTATTTCCATCCACAGACTAATGGACAGACAGAGGTGGTAAACCGAATAGTGGTACTTTTTCTTTGAGTCTACTTCAGTAAGCATCCTAAGTTATGGGATGAACAGATACCATTTGTACAACATGCTTATAATCAATCCTTACATTTCTCTACTCAGTGTTCACCTTTTGAGACATATTTTGGGTACCTACCTAAAGTTCCTTTGGACTTGATGTATGGGAGAGATGCTGATTCAAATGAATAAAGAAAAGAGGACAGAGCCCTCAAGTTCATCCAGAGGATCTAGCAGGTGCACCAGGAAGTCAAGGAACAATTGAAGAAAAGTCAAGCACAGTATAAATCTTGGCATGACAAGCACAGGGTTGATCATTAGATCCAGGTTGGAGACCGGGTATGACTTCACATCAACAAGTAGAGATTGAAGGGTGAAGGAAATAAACTCAAGCCCATTCATTATGGACCCTTCACTATGTTAGAGAAAAGTGGTACCAATGCTTTTTGTCTAGATATTCCACCTTATATGTATATTTACTCAGTTGTAAATGTAGAGAAATTGAAACTTTTTTAGCCTCTCATGATGATGGGTCAGGTTGAGGAAGTTTCAATACCTTCAGTTGATGAGTTTGCTCTTGAGTACTTGGATGGGTTAAATGAAGATATCATCATGGACAGAAGGATGAGGACTTCACACAGGGGTGATGTTGATTATTTCGAATAGTCTTAAGGGGAACACATCCAAGAAAGGCAAAGTGGATTGAGAAGGACAAGGTGATGGAACTTTTCCCTCACTTATATGTTGATTGATGAAATATTTTGGTGGTCTAAAAATCTCTCAGTGGGAAGGCGTGATCCAAAAAGGATCCAGAGAAAACCAAGAACAAATCAAAACTCGTAGAAGCAACTCGAGAAGCTCATAATGGTCTCAGTAGACAGAGAAAGGAAAAAAATTCAAAGTTATAAAAACCCAGTGAAAATGAAACAATCATGAAGAGAACGTCACAAGATTTCCAACGATGCAAATGGCTCGTCAAACGAGGTTATGGATCAACAAATATTCATGGTCAAAAGTTTGGTCAACCTAGCCCAGTCAGCAAGGGGATGAGTCAACATCGATACTGCTGACATCAACAACAGTACGGATGATGTTAGCATCTATACAACATACATGGCATGTGAAGAAGGTGACATGTATCATGTTGACATCATCATGGTGACGTGGCAACACTAGAGGCTACCACGTGTCCCTCATATTTGGCATTTATGGGTCATTCCGTGGACCAGTAAAATTGTGCCACATGGCAGCCCGTACAATGATTTGGCAGCTGAGTTGGAATATAGTGGTTGATGTGGCCCGATGATTGACTGCCACGTGGCCTAGTCATGGGCTACAATGTGGCAGTGGGAAAATGCCCAATGACAACCCGTGATTGAAATTTCAAAAAAAATTAAGATTTGGTGGGTTCGCCAAATCTGGCGAGACCTCGCCAAATATGGAACCCGACAGAATTCTAGAAGCATCACCAAAGTTAGCGGAACGATATATTTCAGATACATATATAAGTTTCAACGGATAGTCCAAAAGGGGAGGCCTGCGGGCTCAACCTCGGGACCTCCCCCTACATTAACGCCTTCACACAAGCTCCACTAACCACTATGGCAACGGATTTCGTTGTTTAAAAATCTTGTAAACAATACTTAAAACTTGCATCCGTCTAGTGCTGAAGGAGGGTGTGCATGGGTATGGATGGGCATGCATTTCGAGATAGATTCCTCAACATTTATTGCAAGTTGTAGGGCACAAAAACCTAGACAGAGTTTCTCTTGGGCCTTGGAGTGTCAGAGTTGGATCGAGGCAAGGAGACAGTCATTTTTGGGTAACTCAAGGCCACGAATTCAATGGTGCTGTCTATTTTCTGATCTGAGCAAAACTTATGCAACTTTATTTCAAAATGAGGTATACTTATGTATTTTGCCAAATTCTTTTGTTGATTTAATAAGAAGGCCTACCCATTTGAGAGTAGGACCCGAAGATGTAGTCCACCAGGGAAAAACTTCATTATCAAGTTTTTTTGTTCATATTTGATGTTATGTCTCTTCATTATTGAGCTTTTCCTTCTTTAATGGTGCACTTTAATTTATGCTCATTTAATGCAATTCTTTATAAGTCACTCGATCAAAAGATCGCAGATCACCTCTGAATAGGATCTGCAATTTAAAACCAAATTTATGTTTCTTCCACTTCACCATGTTATTTTTCAATCCAAGGTTGGAAAGATCAATAGGAAATTTTCTACCAAAGAGTGATAGATTACCACAATCATAACAATTTTTCTTCCAACACTTTTTTTTTGTAGAAAACAACTCCAATGCTTCCATTTCATAATATGAGGGAAATAAATTCATGAACATATGAAGGATATAGGTCACCTAGAAAATAAATTTTATAAAGTCTTGCAATGCCTCATAATACAATTGAAATTCCAAATGGTAACAATAACATGTGTCATGAATAAAGGTTGCCCAAATATACCAAGGTTTTGACTTGTTGAATATGTTAATTGTAATTTGAACCCCGTGATTACTTTGCTTGAACATTTACAACAACTCGGCTTGAGTGAATTCTAATATATTTTTTTTGTGACTTTCATATATTCCTCAAGATACTCATCGATGTACAACCTACTTCTCAATTGGTGGAACATGAGAGTTTGATTCCCAAAATGCTACTTTCTAATGATACTCGGACTCGAAATAGAAGGAATCTTATGACTTCGATGAAAGGGAAAGTTTAAACAGAAGGAATCCTATGCGTGAACAAAAATAAGCAAGAGGCAAGAGGAAAGGAAAAAAGCAAGGATGCAAGGAACACAAAAGAAAGAATTGGCATAAGGCAACCACAGCAAAGCGTCAAAACTGAAGCAACGGAAGCATGAAGAACAAACAAGCAAAGCAAGGTATAGATAAAGTTAGTATGTGATTTGATATGTAGATACAATAAATCCATGAAGTATGACATCCCCAAGAAGTTAATGGTACTTGAATAATGATTTGATAAATATCTTGGTCTTAGGTTTGTATAAAGGCTAGATTTACCTAAGTTGAAATTTTGAAATTATATGTACCTAATGTAAGCTTGATGAGGCATGTATTCCCATAATTTGTTAAGTTAGTGGTACTCTAAAAACCACTTTGTAATGGTTTATGGTTAGTTTAAACCACTAATATAATGAAATCCATGAGATAAAATTTTCTCAATAGTGGGTAGAACAACTAACTTGGGGCAGTCCACATCT
>SNQJ01S0250103.1:0-12890 GCA_010110895.2 Picea sitchensis
AATTCATACAGCTGTTCATATTCTTAACAAAGCTCATCTCAGACCAGACAGTGACAAGACCCAAATATGTCGACATAAACGGAGACGCGACTCCAAGAAGCAAAGGGCTTTGTGAAATCCACTGAGATGAGATCAGGTACTAACATGTAACATGAAAAAAGTCAATATGTGGTGAGACTCAAGACTGCCCTTGGTTGGGGAATTTTGAAGGATGAGTGGTAGCAACCATAAAACTATATCTAGTGTCAAGGGGACCACTAGATATGGGTTTAAACTGTGCCAGAGGATAACAAAGTGGACAAACTCAGTTATCATGGGTACATGGATTTGGGATACTCAGTGTTTGTGAATGATGTCGAAATGAAAAAAGAGTGAATGCCCCAACCAAGGGTGACATTGGTTGTGTTTCCAAGTAAAAAAGAAGTTCATCAAGGGTGATGACAAAAAAGCTAAGTAAATGCTCGAAACAAAGGAATTTTACAATTACCAAATAAATAAAGAATAATTTGGGTTGAGTGTACAGATACATAAATAGGTGCCTAAGTGAAATATGGATTGGCCTATGAGGGTGCAAGTTGCAAAAGAGAACTGGTGGAGGGTGCAAGCCCCATAGGTGAGTTTCTGTATGAGGTAAATGAATGGAGGACAATCTGTGGATGGGAAAACTGATGATGGATGAGACAGAGGGATAATGATACTGCAAAGGTGTAGTCAATAGAATCGAGATGATATGACCTAGGAGTGCATTGGGAAATATAGAAATATGATGAGAGGAAGTATGGGGCTCATTCTCGGAAGTGCATAAGACTATCGAGACTCCCATCCCTAGGGGGTAAAATCAGCATGAGCGTCAAGTTTCCAAGAGGAACTATGAATGGGAAAACTCATGTCGGGGAGAGTTCTACCGGGTGACAGTACCAAAATGAAATGGAGGTGAAGGTACTGCGGAGCCGGATGTAAGGACCCTAAAGGTAAACATCAGAGGGTGTGACTGGGAGATGCAACTGATTTAAAGAGGGAATAATTACATGCCATTGTTGAACATATACCTGAAAGGGTTGCATCACTTTGATGACCAGGTATATGCACACATGAAAACCAAATATCTGACGTGAAAAATATTTGATGATAAAGAACATATAGAAGTTATTTGATAATCTTGAACATTATCATACGTACCTGAACATGACGTGAGAAAAATTCTCCTTCGGGGCCAAGTTCAGATGATGACCCAGGGAATGTGAATGTCTATATGGTGGGAGTAGGATCCCATGGCTAAGAATAGATTGGAAAACAGAGGCTCTGGGCTTCTGTAAATGAGTGTGGAAGTTTGGAAAAACGGACTATATATGGCTGGTGGGCCCACAATGCCACCTCATTTGTACCTGCCGCTGTAGTTGATTTGATGAGAGAATCCTGAGGAGATTTGAAGATTACGTGAGCACGAGTCGACCAATATGGGAGTTGCAAGAGAAAAGTTAGTGGTCCCATCCTCCCACATAATGTGAATTTGGTAGAATGTAGTTAGGGGGTGCATGGATGGTCGTACAAGGGTAGTTCTGGGTAGGCGCCCACCAGTGCATGGGAGAAGGAGGAATACCTGCGCGTATATGCGTGGGTATAATTCATTTTCCCATTCATAGTGTGTGGTTGTGATTGAGACGACCGCGCATGTGGGCATGGGGGAGGGAATTATAGGCGCACAATAGATGTGCACTTGTTAAACTGATAGTTGCGCACTATGCGTAGCTGTTTTTGAGGCAGTTGCACATCAATGCACAACTATCCAGAGAACAGGTGCGCACCTGGATGGGTGACAACTATGAATGGGATGAACAACGTTTTTTTAGACAGTTGTGCATGAGTGCACAACTATGCAACGAACAGGCGTGCACATGTGTGCACATGTATGGGTGAAATCCACGCACTGGAGGCAAGGATAAGGGTTTTGAATTTTTGGAGTTGTTGATGATTTTTATGGATGATGAAGGCTGACCAAGTGTTTTTGTGTGGATGCAGGTGATCATCACACTCTAGACACTATGATTCCCATGCACTGGAGAGAGTAGGACTGGGATTTCCTACGAGAGGTGGTGAGACAACAACCGGGTGTTTGGAGGCACTTGGAAGCCTATGGGTTTCTCAAGTTCTTCGACTTCCCTTTGATACAGTTGCAGGATTTACTGCTTCAGTATCTAATAGCGATGTGGAACATTGATCTGAAGTGCTTCATTGTAAGAGGACAACAACTTACATTCTCGGCTTTAGAGGATGTGTACTTTCTAATGAGGCTCCCATTCTATGGGATGGTCCTTCCTATGGATCCCCAACTATCGGGGGACAATCGAGTAGGCGGCTTGGTGGCTCACCACTGCATAGGGCCACACCTGATGTCAGGTTCAGTCATTAGGATCAAGGTGATTGAGGACCTCTTGACAGAGTGCATCGCCGCTATGGTGGTGAGGATCTATGAGATCCTTAGGGACTCAATGAATCACAGGAGGTCAGCTGAGAATCATGGAGAGGGTCTTTGATGGGGACCTTTTTTCCTAGGGGCTTATGTTGTATACCAGAATGATGGGGCAAGTTAACCGGTGTCAGACATCCAACTCTAGTGACTTTGCCTTTGGGTCTATTCTGGTGGCTCGATTTCTGGAGAGGGTGCCCCTATTGCTAGAGCTTGCAGATCCATGAGAGCCGCGTCTAATGTGGTGGGCCCATGTTCTGGCTCCACATAGGGGTGGAGAGGGTGGCCATTACTTCACAACCAAGGTGGCATGCATGTGGTGATTGATGCCACAGGTGATACTGTGGTACCCATACGCTGGTATGGATTACCGACATGACCCAGATATGATGTTGCCTCCTAGGAAGGACTGGGATAAGAGAGGTATGTATGTGTATTTGTGCTTTATGATTTTGATATCTTAGCATTTGATTATATATGTATATATGGATGTTGACTCTATCTTTGGTGTTGTTTTGTAGATGTGGGAACCCGAGGCTGTGAGGTAGAGATGGTCGAGGATTCGACGCGCCGAGGACCAGTGTGACCACTACCAATAGAGCCAAGGGTAAGGCAAAGGTGGAGATGAGATGATGTTGGTGCTAGACCAGCTCGTGAGCCATAGGCGGAGGCCGTAGCGATGGTAGAGGACCTGCGCTGCCATTTTGAGTGGGTGTTGTAGGGTGTAGTGAAGGCCATGTGGGCCCACATCCAGGATGAGGAGGTACTAGAGGAGTGTGTGGGTGTACCAACAGAGTGGCCAAACCTGATCTGCCAAGTAGCTGTAGTAGGGGAAACGATGACTGTTCAACTTCCCCATGAACCTGAAGGGCTCCCAGCTAGTGGGCGCCTCCAGCTGACAGAGGACCTGGGGGGGAGCTCTGGGGGCACCATGAATGTTGAGGTTATGTATTGTATAGGCTCGAGAGCCCATTTTGTATAGGGTAGTTGATACCCATTTGGTATAGGGTAGGGGGTACCTATTTTGTGTAGGGTAGTGGGTATCCATTTTCTACCTATAGGGGTGAGGGGACTCACGGGCCTATGAACGATGTACTTTGTATTGTTGCAAACACTTGTGACACTATTGATGATATATATATATATATATGAACATATATTTTTTGGATCATGTATGTCTTCATGTGTTGATGTTTTTTTATGCTTATGACATCTTTTCTATATGTTGTGATAGATGTATGATGTTGATGTATATGTGATGATGTTTTAATGTGATAAATTCCAATCTAATGCTAGGTTAGCCATGTTATCTACTATTTGATTAAATTTTCTTGGAATATGTGTAAATGTGATTGAATCAAAGTTGTGAGATAATAGTCTAACTTGCAGGTATTTGGAAAAGAGGCAAGGATCATGAATGTGATATACATTGTTGAGTTGTAGGACGATACGATGGGAATCTAATAGGACGCTAAGGTGATGAATTTAGCAGTGATTGGCCTTGACAAGGAGACCAATGATGATGGTGTATTCATCTTGGTTGTTGGTGGTAGAGCCCAAACATATGCCATTGGAGTGGAGTAGTACATGTGAGGGGGTATAGAGGGCCCAAGTGGCCGAAGCGAGATTCTAGGTCCAACAACTGACACCATCAACGTAACTGATGTGGTTGGATGATGGATGATGCATCTATCAATAACACAAATGATAGATGAAACATGTGGAATGGTGGTGGAAAAGAAGACTAAAAACTCTACAAATGTGTACAAAGAAAAAACTAACATAGAATGGCTACACTTAGGTGTAAAACTTCTTTTAAGTACAACCCGTTGATGGGTTCTTGGAGAGGGTATCCTTCTGGAGAGGCTAGGATGTATTCCCCCTTAGAGAGGCAGTGTTGGACAATGTAGGGTCTAGGCCACAATGAATCAAATTTCCCATGGTTGAGGGTATCATGGGTGATATCGTAGTCTAAGATGAGATCCCCTTCGCTGAATGAGTGAAGGTTGACATTACGGTCGAAGGTGGATTTGGACCACTTTTTAGTTGCCTCATTGTTCTATAATGAATATCGATGATCTTCATCCAGCGACTCTAAGGTTAGTAGGTGTTGCTCCATCAGAGCAGTGTCGGGTCATAGCTCAATGGAAATGCATAATGTGGGGATTTCACACTCGATAGGGAGGGTGGCTTCGATCCTATGGACAAGGTTGAATGGTGTGAAATAGGTGGTAGTTTTGACTGCCGTGCGATAATCCCATAACGTGGAAAACAATATATGATGCGAGTTGGTCTTATGTTTGTTGAAGGTACGTCGTAGCATGGTTTTGAGGACTTTGTTGACATCCTCGACTTGTCCATTGGATTGAGGGTAGTGTGGGGAGGAAAACTCATGGGAGAAGCCTATATTTGAGGAGAGTTCCATGAATATCTCGTTCTCAAAGTGTTTATTGTGATCAGACACTAACTGTAGTGGGACTCTGAATCGGGTAATGACATGGTTGAAGAAAAAATGCACTGTTGTGTTTGCAGTATTGTTGAAAGTGGGAATGGATTTGGCCCATTTGGTAAAGTAATATACTTCCATGAAAATGTACTTGTGTCCACAACTAGACGAAGGGTGGCAATTCATAAAGTCTATGCTCCACTTGCAAAAGGGGCCGGCGGTGATGGCTGAGTGTAGAAGAGCTGGTGGCGCTCATGCTTTGTTTGCATAAAGTTGGAATTTGTCACATCGCTTGACAATGTCAATGCAGTCATGAAACAACGTGGGCCAAAAGTGACCTATTTGAATGATTTTTTGGACAGTGGACATGCCTGAGAGGTGACTGTTAGCACTCTATAAATATGTCTGACTGAATAGAAAAATGACAGAGGTAACTGTTTCAACCTACTTTAGAGCTGAGGCACTAGCCTGCTCAAATCAAAGAGGGCTCTCTCATGTCACTTGATATTTATTTGGCAATCAATGGCTAGGTTTGGTTTTTTATGGGTTTTTTTTTATAAAGTTGTTGGCAATGAAGGGGGGGAACACTCAGGGCTATGGAGTCAAAATTATGAAAGTGAATGAAAATAATGGTCAGTTGTTAGAACTCTCCAGAGGATAAAGGCTAAATGAGATGATGAATCTGAGTTATATTTGAATTAAAGTAGAGTGTAGGAAGATAGGGAAAACATATAACTACATCAGAGCATTACTGAAATGAATTCTGAATTCGTTAAGAAGAAAATTACGCAGTTTAAATTTCTTAAGCCAAGAACATCACAAGATGAATTATGGGATTTTAACTCTCCAATTTAAACAAAAGAAATGAAGATGGAATATAAAGAACACATAAAATACATACAATGAAGGAAGACAAAGCTCATATCACCACCATTAGAATATTTTCATAGAGACTTCAAAGCTTTTGCATATATATTCAATTCAACTTCATAAAATTACAATGTAGTTCAAACAACCAAAGAGGTGCTCTTACACTTCTGCCAACATTAATTCATTCAGAATTTCTAGTACTTATACAATTTGATTACAATGGCTGAAACTGAAATGTTTCAGTACCTAAAACTGACTGTAATGATTACACGCCAATGGTTTCGGCAAATGAACCGTTTACAATGATTGGACAAAAGATGTTACAAAATTGAGGACAAGTTTCTTTGATTGCTCTGTTTCTTCGGCGCCATCTGTCTTGTCCTGATATTCTGTCAAATCTATTAAGCGGCGAAGAAAACATGAATCTGATCCACCTTGAGCTTGAATTTCAAATAGACAGTTTATGCCAAATTTTGAATTTTTGAATGTTCCAAAGTATCATAAAATAATTTCGGGGACCCTCCTTTTATATGTACGTATCAACATCAGGGATTGGGGAAAATAGTTTTAGGTAGACCACTTTTCACCGTAGTGCACTTCTAGAGGCACCACGCATCTTCGAATGAAACCATGGTAGTTTTCCCTAACCTAGCTTCAAATGATTAAACCTTGCACTACTTCAATCGTCGATATGATTTTTAGCCATTGATTCGGGTTGTTTCAGGATTGACGGTCTGGCAAGCCCCATCCATTCTCATGCTACTTCATCCCCCAATGTGTGTCCAGGCCATTGATCTGGGCCACTCCAAAATATACGGTCCATAGGGCCCCATTGACTCCCGATATCAGGGGTTGGAAAAGACAGTTTGAGTAGATCACTTTTCCCCTCGATGTACCTTTGTCGTCGCCATGCATCCTCGAAAGAAACCATAGTTGTTTTCCCCAGCCTGGCCTCGGACATTTAAATTCTGTGCTGCTTCATCACTCGATACGTGTCCTATTCATCGATCTGGGACACTTCACGATCTACGTCCGTCAAGCCCCACTTCTTGTGCTTCCACTATATTTTCCTATCTGCCGCCATATATAGCCTAGTCCTCCAAACTATCATGTCTCCTCAGCAACATAGCTCCTTGCTAAAAATCTGAATCTTATATTCCATTTTAAAAAATTTATATGGTGATAACATTGGCTCCAACTAGAGATTCTATCCTACCTATGAGGTAGCAAAGAACTGTAGACTAAGTGCCTACCCATTGGGCCATGGTTTGTCTGTGCGATCTGAATATGCTAGACTTTATTCAAAAGTTCAAAATCGACCCAACATAGCTTAGGGCCTTCACCTCAGTCTTCAACTATGCTACCTTTATTTCGATCTTTTTATGTGAAAAGAAAAACGATTATGTACAATAAATGGTGTGGTGATGATTTTCAAACAATGTAATCCTTGAGGAACCTACCATTCACAGGCCCTCCTCCAGTGAGTTCTCCATTACTTTCCTTCAACAAATACGTTTTGCTCCCATGGTAAGCTACAATCTTGAATGGACCCAACCATAGGTGATCAAATTTTCCATGTTTCCCCTTATTTTCTTTTCTGGCATACCATTTCAGCACCTAGTCTCCTAGTTTAAAGTCATCTACCTTGGTACATCTGTCAAAAGCCTTCTTGATCTTGTATTGGTGAATATGGGCATTGTTGAAGGCTCTTTCTCTAGTTTGTTGTACGTTGACAAGTTCATCCTTCCTTCTTCATGCGACATCTGTCTCTGCATCTTGATCCTACAAGAATTTCATTACGGGCAACCCCAATGTGGTAGGAAAAATCACCTCAGTGCCATAGATGATCTGGAAAGGAGATGTAGCAATAGATCTCTTTGGGGATATTCTATCTTCCCATAGCCCTTTGTGCCATGCTTTTTTATTCTCTTGTAGAATTTTTTTGATGATTCTGACTAAACTTTTTTTCGAAGACTCAACCAATCTGTTTCCTTGTGAGTAGTATGACATGGAATGACCAAGGGTAATGTTGTAATCACTGCATAATTTCTTCAATTTTTTAGACTTGAAAGAAGTTGCATTGTCGGTTATAATCTTTGTTGTAGGAAAATCTCCCTGCGGACAGGTACGCCTCTAGAGCTTGACCTTAACCCTAGACAGAAAATGCTTATCATGGACACTAAATTCCTTTCAAATCTATCTAAACTAACACATGAGAAAGAAGGATGACAGTAGTACCTTTAATCGACGTTTGTCCCTGCACACTCCGAGTTGCGCTCCAATCCTTTTCTCTTCGCTGAGTTCTGTGGAACAAAACAAGATACAACCGCTTCCTACTCTATTGATATTAGCTTGAAAACAGATCTATCAACTAATGATAAGTTCATGTGACATTAGACACGAACTAGAAAGAAACAGGCCAAGCGTGTCATATTGATGAAAGTAACGACAACAGTACTTACAATCGTAGATGCGAATGCGACAGCTTCGTCAAGTCCCCTTCGTCTAACCCTTGCCTGAAAGCTCCACAACCTGGACAACAACAGCTTCACTGATCACTCTCCTTTGGCTGACTGTGAGTTTCCTCCAAGGTCATAAGTTTGATATCTTCAATTCTTCCCCCTTTCCACCATCATAGAGTTTGTTTATATAGGTTAAGAGGAGCTTAACCTCTTGAGTTATCTTTAGAACAAGATGGGAACCTTCTCCTTAGATCAAGGATCTCTTGATGAAACCAAGAATTCAAGCACAACTGCCTCCTAATCTCAAAATATCATCCCCTTATCCTCCTCAATGGGCTAACTACTACCTTAGATTAGGCAGCGCTCCCGTAGAAGGGGCATCAGAGCATTGTAGCGCTCCCTGGTAGGCTTTAGGGGAGCGCCAGTGCTCTCAAGGTGAGCAGCGCTCCTTCAGAAGGGGCTAGGAAGTGTTATAATGTTCCCTGAAGCATTATAGGGGAGCGCCAGTGCTTCCAGGGCTGTATTAGGGGAGCGCTCCTCTTCCAAACCTTGTTTCAGGACTTCCTTCAGGTGTCAAGAGTTTATTTGACTTCAGCAAACCAATTCTTCTCCTTCAAATCAAGCATATGAGATGTTGTAAGTGCCTCCTTAGTGTCGTTCAACATGGCAGTATGTCTGAACATCATTTGCGACACTTATGACCAACTTGCGACACTTGCAAAAGTTGTATGGAAGATGCGACACTTACGACAATTGAGAGGGACATGCGACACTTATCCAGCTGAACAATTTTGACGTGTAACAGAATGCCCCCCAAAGTATGAAGTTAGAATATGCCAATTGATAACTGAAGTACTTTGTAGACGTTCAAGCAAGGTTATAGACTTGGAGAACCTGACGGAAGCTAGACACAAACATCCAACAAGTATCAAAACATATTTCAAAACCCAAGGCAAGCATACCTATGCTTGGGTGATCAAGACTTAGTAGGATATGGCTGCCATAAAATACATTGCGGATCCATAATTGTATTGAAAAAAAGGGTATAGCCAACGGAGATACAATGTGGATCTATACTCTGATGACTCGGACTGATCATAGCCACGAAGAATACACAGTGGATCTACGAGATGACAAGACATAGCCACGACCAATACGAAGTGGATCTATGTAATAGTGTATGTGTCATGTGTCCAATAGAAATTCCTTCGCAGCCTGGGCAAAGCATATATCAAAGTGGTCACTCAACCTAGGGTCTTCTTACCAATCCCAATATGGTACGAATCCAACCATGTGAATAGATGTCTTGATGTCGAACATTGCAGAAACCACTTGATTACCGGTTAATGGTGTAAATCGTTAACAAGTGCGAGGGAAATCACCATTAATGTCAATGATTCCCAAGGTATCCTAGTACATTCCAGCGAATGTGAATAGATGAGCTAAGGTTGAACATCCGTGGAATCATTCAATCAGGGGTCAATGATGTAAACCCACTGTCGAATGTGAGGAGGCCTACCATTGAGGCATGCAGGTCCCAAAGTACTAACCAGTTTCTAAGTCTAATTCCCGGATAATGTGCTGGAGTCGACAGGAATAGACTCATCGAGGGAGGGCCTTGATGTATCCCCCATCAATGACATGAAATGGACATAGAGATGTAATTGGTAGATCAAATGGACATGGACTGACACAGGTTTTGAGGCAAGATACTTGGAATGGTTGACTCTTCGAGGTGGATATTTCCCTTGAACACTGAGGCACCACGACGAAACATGACATGGACCAAAACTTATGAAATGGATACTGTGACTTGTGTCGGGTGACCCAAAGGAGTGAAAGGAACTCAGAGGATTGTCTTAGTGCAGAGGTTCACCGGATTATGATATGTGCAAATGACAAAGTGTCGTGTTCAAGGGCGACTCTAAGAAGTGTCGGACGATGTTCTCAAGAGACTGCTTGGCTTGCTTCTTTCAATTTTTTCCCCCATCTAGATAGATGAGTACCTCTTTTTGATTTAATGAGCTCGAGGAGGATAACACATGCTCGATATAACTCACCTTCAATAAGTTCCTCTTATTTTGTTTAATGAACCGGAAGAAGTAAGGGTTCGGTCCCATATGGGCCTGTCGATGTGTGCTTTTAACGAGTCCAAAGACAGAAAACTCAAAGGTTTTTCGGGATTATAGAGTTAGGAAAAACACTTAAAAGAGAACTCTCCCAGTTCCTTTTTCGTATAGTAGTCCGACGAGACCGAAAAAGGGTTAAACTATCGCTCGAAAGATGTTATTTCTGACCTTTTAATGAGTGTGAAAGAAAGCAAGGTCACTCGACAATCTTTTCATATTTAGAGAGTCTGAAAAGGGTTTAAAGTAGACTCCAGGGGGGGTCCTTTTTCGTGTGTTCGTATCCGAACGGGTCCGAAAAAGAGATAAAAGTTTACCCAGTTACGTTCTCATATTGTCGAGCTCGAGAACGATGTAAGACTATGCTCATAAGTGCGACAAGGTGAATAATTCATTAGAACCGCCGAGAAGCCTGCGATGCCAGAAACTACAAACCAAAGTTTAGTGAAGCCATCATATCATTAGAGAAACCCAAAAATGACCATACCTTATAAAAAATGAAATTTCATAAATAACAATTGGTTTGAGAATTCATTTACCATTTCATTTTCAAGGATTTTTGGAGTAGTGGAGAATCTCAATTCGAAGCAAATCTTGTTTTTCTCGTTGCCGGAGCTACGATCGATCATTTCACTCACCGTTCGAACCAGGTAGGTGTCCATCACTTGCTCTTTCAATTGCATGGTTTAAAATTGATTTTCATGGCATTATTAATTTAAAACACAAATCCCTAGGTCGCCCCAATTTGAACCAAATCAGCCTCTTTGAAAATTAGTGGGAAAATGGGATTTGTTTTGCAAAAACGTTCTAGGAATGGATGGTTAAGATGCCAACGCCCTAGAAGTCAATTAGATGGGTCATTTTTTAGCAAAAAATCCATGGGAAATCCCCAACACAAGCCCACGCACCCCCTTAAGTCGTTTTGCAAACACGTTTTTATCATTGTTTGGCAAATATTAAGGGTGTGGTGGCCAAAAAGAATGATTGGTTTCTTTTAGATGAAGTGGGCATCTTATTTCATGTTTTAAATAGCTTTTGAAAATCACCGAATTTACAAAAACGTGAAGAATAATGAAATTTTTTATTTTTTTCTTTGTAGGTATTTTTGGCAACCATGATTGAATGGAAAGAGAGGGAACATGAGATGGATGATCTAGCCGCTCTACGGAGTCCTTGAACATGGGTCACTTTGCGAGCCTGTGGCTTGCTCAAGTTTTTCAAATTACAAAAAATGAAGAGAGAGGTGTTACTGCTTGAGCACATGATTAGCCTTTGGGACGTCACGGAACAGGGATTCCATATCGGCACACAACTCCTAACCATTGAGTTGGAGGATGTGTACTTTTTGACCAACCTCTCAAAAAGAGGGGTCCCCATATCTTTCACTAGACAGAGAGCATTACCTGAGCAGGTGGACATGTATCTGGCACGCCACTGCATTCCGGGAGCACAGTTGGTAGGGGGAAGGATCCCTATCAAGGACATACGAGATCTTCCTCTCCGGTCTATATTATTTTCTATCACCAGCGTGACAAGTAGCACTAGTGCTCATTTGGCATCGAGATCGCAGGTGGCCTATGGTGTTCAGTGTTTGGAACCAACACTATTCAACTGGAGTGCGACGTTCCTTCAGAACGTGAAGGAACAGATCTCACGGTGCAGGACTAGTCAGAAACAGTTCAGCTATGGCTCATTTTTGGTCTCGTTCTTCCTAGAGTGCATCCCTCAGATGCAACCTCAGATAGCACTGGCAGTACGACCAGTGGATGAGCCTCAGATGGAGAGGTGGACTAGTCTGTCTCTGAGGATGGTTTCAGAGTCAGAGTTCCATTTCACTGGTGATTTCTTCACCTGGTTGAGACGAAAGCACCTCTAGATAGAGGACTTCCCATATGCCGATGTAGACTTCCGCAGGAGCATGGACTTGATTGTGCCCGCGGGGGAAGACTGGGACGAGTCAGGTAAGAGACTAAGCCATACCTTGTCTAGTTTCTTTGTTTTTTTAATTTTTTGATGTATATGTATTTTTTTTTGGGTATGTAAAAGATTTTTAACAGATGTTTTGTTTTGAACGTTCAGATAAGGGAGCAGTGTGCCCAGTTGATATACCAGTACCGGGGCGTCGTGGAGGAACCCCAGTTGCAGCAGACCCAACAGTACCAATAGTAGGTCTCTGGGAGGTTGAGAGGAACCTCCAAGGTCTTACCATGGGTATCCCTCCTCTACAGAGGGGGGAAGTGCCTTTCCATCTGCAATGGCACACTGTAGGAGTACCAGAGAATATCAATTCTCTGTTGAGGCGTGTAGTGCATGCAGTAGTATGTTATTCACACCATAATGCAGTGCGGGGAGATTAGAGTCTCTCTGTGATTATGTTTTTGTATGCCTTGTCAGGCGACGTTGTATGGGTGAACATACCATAAGTTTTTCTCTTCTAAAAACTTTTTGATGTAACCCAAACATTTCAGTCATGCCATATATATATATATATATACAGTTTCAAGTTTTTATGATGCCAA
>SNQJ01S0250105.1:0-10735 GCA_010110895.2 Picea sitchensis
ATATATATCACCATTTATGCAAACTTCTAAATCACATACAAGTAGAGGATACATCCATATCTTCTTAGAATAAAAATGATGAAGTAATTTTGATCATTTCAAATAACTTTAAAAGAGTTATGCATTCATAACTTGAAGGAATTTGATGGGAATAGTTGAAGAATCTCATGCTCATAAATTCCAAGATCTGAGAAACCATTAAATTAAAAACCTGAAGCATTTCTTTGTGGATTTTCAATCATAAAATATGTTCAACAATAGAAAACATCTCAACAAACCAATTCACTAAATTTTCGGAAATAAAGCTTGTGAAGAACAAGGACTAAATTCCCATGAATCCAATAGACAATTCTAAATTACATTTGGCTAATATATATGACTATAAATACTCCATGATATTATATATAGAGTTTTTGGAAGAATACAAGAGAAACATTGAATAATGTCAACCTTGTACTCAATTCAGAAATACAAACATAAAGCCTTAAGAAAAATAGTGTAGAAGAAAAAGAAGAATGAATAAGATGAAGATATTTCTTTTCTGATCAAAGTCTTGGATGCATATTGATGGATGGAACCCTTTTTATTATGATCTTCTTCTCTGATAATGAAACCTTCTCTAACCCTGTGATGAATTACCTTCTTGTTTTTTAAAATCTTTTCCTCTAACTTATTGAGATAGTTAAGTTTTTCTCTTCTTGAATTTTCGGTATGCTTTTCTTCTTGAAATATTCACTTCAATTAATGTCTCATTAAATAATCATTAAGAATTTTTTATCATTTATATTCGTGATTTGAATTGAGTATTTTTCATATTTAGTGAAAGTTTTATTTTATTTTTTAAATAAACTTTTATTTTTTAAATAAACTTTTATTTTTCAAAAAACTTAATTTACTGCATTTTAAAAGAGATGACTGTATTTTAATTTTCTGGATGTGATATTCAATTTCTCAGCCATGGAAACCAATTTAGATGTAAACTTTATCATATTTTATTTCTAATTAATCTTTCTAAGAAAGATTTTTATTTCTTGATCTCAATATATGAGCTCGTGAAGTCGACGTACCAAGCAGATTTATCATCACACCATAAAATATATTTCCAAATGTTGTTTCATTTTATGAAAACATTATGGCAAATTTCACCTCTTGAAACCCACTCCATCATCTTCCTCATCTAGTTACCTTTCCAAAGAGGTAAATTTTTCTGAAAACGAAGGTCAGGAGCTCAAGGTACAAGCTCGGGAAGTCAGAGACTCAACAATCATCCATTAATTTTGTGGGTCATTCTTAGCCCTTAATTTAAATTTGTATTTTCTTTTAAAATTCCCATCCCATATGCATTGTGGTGGTTGAAACATTGGTGTTTATAATGAAAATTCCTTCCTTATTATTCATGTGAAGCAAAGAATCTTATGGAAGTCTTGCATTAGCTCAGCTCTTAGTACCTTAGAAAAATACATCTCTCAATAATATTTTGGCCACCTAGTCATTGCCTAGTCATCACCCAATCAATCGGTAGATCTCTAACACATTGTAACATCCCCTCCATTACGACAACAAAAATTATGTATACACACACACACACACACACACACACACACACACACACATATATATTCGAGACCAAACGTTACGACAAGTGACATGTGTCACAACATATATTAATAACTACACAATCAATTGAAAGCAACATCACTATTATTAAATCAATCGTATCTCATAAAGATAATATAAGGAAGCTACCCACCCAACCTATCCTACATGGTTAGGACCTCCAAGACACATAAGCAACGCTCAAGTCCAAGATTCATCTGATTGATTTTGACCATTTAAGGTCTCAGGACTAGTGACTGTTCTGAGGAACAAGAAAGTATCTAAATCCCATTAATCCAATCATACACCATTATTCAAGACTAGAATTTTCAACATACTTAACCATTAATTCATCATAGTGCAAATAATAATATACTCTACTTAACATAATACTTAAAATAATACATAAATATTAATAAGAACCCCGTTAACATAAGTACAATCTTAGTAGCAGATAGAGATCTATTTCTAATTATCAATGGTCATTGTTAAGGTCTCGTTCATTCAAAGTCAAGCATCAATATCAAATGCTTCAAGATTCTTAACAAATACAATCCCCAAGTAGTTCAACTATATATCTTAAAAACTAGGTATATCTTATTTAAGAATAAATAAGTAGTTCAAATACTAGTTTACATTTCCCTTTTTTTTTCAAAATCCCACAAGAATATTAATTATTCCTTAAGAAAAACATAAGGATTTCAATACCACTTTAAGCACTCTAATTAAACTATAGAATTCAATCATAAAAGAAGAAATAATTCAAGCTGATGCATATCCATTTAAAAAGAAACAAGAGGGTCAAAACACATTAAGCCTATAATAGACTTCACATATCATCCTACATATCCCTTAGAAATAATTTAAAGAAGATAAAAATCTTATATAAGCAATTAAATAAAGAACTCAATGTTGACTTAATTCCATTTAAAAGAATTAAAGAAGGACCCAATCTTATTTTAACAATAAATAAAGAACTAAATTGTTAACCTTCAATTCTAATAAAAGAAATTAAGAAGGATCAAATCTTATTTAGAAATACATAATAAGATTCAAATACTAAATCACATTTGCAATGTAAGAAACAAAAGAAGATCAATAATCAACCCATGTGATATTATTAAGGTAGACATATAATTCTTGTTTACAAAGATAAAGTTTAATGGTGGAAGATTCTTTCCATGGAGGTATTTTTTTTTATAAGTTTAGGCCACAAATATTTACACGAATCCCTTCACAACTTTACTTAAGAGTAAACAACATGTCCACTAAAGGAACCAAACCTAGGTGAGAAGGATAACATGCAAATTTCTCAACCAATAGAGTTCTGGAATCTAATCCGACCCTTGATCCGACGTGCAGAACAATCAAGAACTTGTTCCGGTCCTTGAAACATAACACAACACGATCTAACACTTAATCGGGAACCTAATCCAACACTAGTTAATCCAACACTTAATTCGGTCTTGGATCCGACATTAATTTCTGATAATTTGAAATTAACTTAACATGCAGCGAAAATATTCTTTGATTGAAAATATTTAAGGATGGACAATAAATTAATATAGATTTTTCTCGGGTAAGTCTATTATTGGTTATAGCCCTAAATTCATTTCCTAATTAAAATCCTAACAAAATAAAATTTCGACAAATAAAAGAACAACAATATCTAAATTTTAAAGTTCCGGGTTGTTTTAAAAGTATGACAATAATCACGCTGAAATTGTAAGTTCTAGGTTATAAGCCAAACGATACAATCACAAAACTCACCCTTCTTGGTGTTAACTCTACTAATGTTACCACTGTTTTAAAAATAAGGAAAATAAATACAAAAATCAACTCACTGGAAATGGGTAAAATAAACAGGAACATTTTAATTAACACTTTTAAATTCAAAGAGAAACATTGCCATACAGAACCTAATACAACCCTGGATCTGACACCTATTCCGACACCTGATCCAGACCTTGAAACATAACTAAATTCTGATAAATTCAAATTAAAATCAACATGCAACAAATAAAGGTTTCAAAAATGGTAAGAGTTGCAATCTGATAATGACAGAGCTTGAAAGGCACAAGAGGAAAATCATTCAAGGTGATCAAAGACTAAAATAGAGAACTAGGAATTAAAAATTGGATTGAACCAAATGAAATAAACCATGAAATTCCTGTATCAACAAAATGATTTTTAAAGGTTCAGAAAATCAAGATAGAGATTCTACACATATTTAATTCATAAATAAAGTCTAAATTTTCTGAACCACCACTAATTCAATTCCAGAAATTCCCAATTATTTAATCCATAAGAAAATGAAAATGCAATTTCGTTTTGGATATTTCTTCAACAAGACAATAAATTAAATTCTGGAAAGAAAAACAAATGACAGAGACTAACTATACAAATTTCTTAAACCACCGATAAATACAATTCAACAATTCCAGAATGTGCTCAATAACCGGATCATAACACCCATGGGGATTCGAATTTAGTTTTATTTAACACACACAAATTTTGGTTCCATAACCAAAAATCAATTGCCATATGCAACTAATGACAAGAAATTTCCCTCTTTCAAAAGGGAATTCACCCAAGCTCAACATGAATAACAAAGCATTCTTCTCAATCATACAAAACATGACCCATTCCACCGCATACATCATAACTATACAAACTGATAAAATAAAATAAAGTTATGATATTTAATCACTGGTAGCGACTAAGAAAATATGCATTATGCACACACACACACACACACACACACATATATATATCCATTTGCAGCAACCAAGTAAATAAAAATCCAAAGGATTGGTAAAATGTAAAGACAACAAATAAAGAAAATCCAATACATTTAGTTTGAAAAATTGGAAGCATCCATGCTAGAAATTCATCTTCTATATTACACAACCATCAATGAAACTTGAAAATATCCCATATACAACTTAATACCAAAAGTGATGAAGATGGTCCTAGAAGATGTTTTTCTGCAACTAGTGTTCCTTCCGATCTCTCACTTTCTAATTGTAGAGACTTCACCGATACCTCCCAACCAACACTAGGGGTACTCTTATTTCCCCTTATCCCCCCGATCCACAAAGGCGCCAAACAAAAAAACTAGAAATACTATAGCTCCAAGTTTTCCTTGCAAGGGAGAGCTACCACTCTATCCACAAACTTGGTTTCTGAACTCTCACAAGTAAAATATAGTTCAAAAATTATTTTGGCAGCATAAGTTTACCAATCACAAGTGTGATCATTTCCCATCTAGACCATTTGTTTTATAGGAATTTCCTCACTGACACATGTCCACATGCACAATTAATTAATTTTTTAATTAAATAGATTAGGATTATTCACCCTCACACTCGTCACCCTCTCCCCAAGTTGCACAAATAATTACATATTTTATTTTAATTAAAAGTCAATTTCCCTCACATTCCCCAATGTGTTCCTAAAATCACTCTTAGTTGTCTCTTTATTCCCCAGATTCTCAATTAATGAGTGTCTCCTAACTAGATCTTAGTTAGAGTTTGATTATGAGTCTTGTTCTAGTTAGCCTAGTGGTAGGTTGACTCAAGATTCTTTTCCAAGTGTTCTCCTATTCTCTCATGCTATTATTTCTTCTAATTTAAAAATCCAAATTATTAATTTCATGAACACATGTGCAATTTATCCAGTCTTTAAATTTATTTACATTTTTCCTAAATTGATTTATCTCATTTATTTTAATTTAATACGTAATTTAATTTAGTCCCCTAACTAAATTAGACTTAGGTTTAGCCTTTGAATTAGGCTTTGAATTTCATTGGGATTTATAATTAATAGATTCACTCTTTAATTAATTATTTAAATTCGACAAGGTCTAAAAATTTCATGTTTTCTAGGCCACCTAGATTTATTGACTCAATTTTTTAATTATGCGACGTGCCCTTCAAGATGCACCTCCATACTCCAAGGGTGCCACTCACCTTTTTACTGGTTTTGGTAGTTTTTCCAAACCTTGGAGTCAACACTCCACTCAGTTGACCTTGTGAGAGACTAAGGGATTCTAAGGAATAAGGACTTCGCCTTATTGCACACACCTTATAATTATTCGTGAGCGACTATTTCAATATGCCCTCATGACATCATGGAACTCTCGAACTAGGTAATCGTTAACCTACAATTTGAGCCACAGCAAGAGTTCTAGTAGGTTGCGACAAGGACTCTGCCACACCTCTCCCTCAATGTTTGGCTTTCTGTGCATGGCTCCTTTACTCCTTATGTGAGTCATATTAGCAAGCATCATCATCATACATCCATTGACAAAACATTGTTATTGATCAATATACATAATCATACTATAAGCAATAACATGTCATATATGCGTAAAATTAAATACTCAAACAAAATAAAATCCACTCCCTCACTTAGTCGGGAGTCCAAGGAGGTCCATCGATGCCATTGTTGGCACAGGGGCAGACCCAGGGTTTAGCTCTAATAGTGCACCAAAAAGCCCTAACTACTGGCCCTTTCGACAACACCTATGAAGCAGATGCAGTCTCACCCGAAGTAGAAATAGGGGGTTTGTAGGACACAATTGTCTAAAACTAGAGGAAATACAACGTGGATCTAAAAAAATAGAAACACAATAGCTAGATATTAATTACCAACTTAACCCACTTCGCACAGTTATATCTCAGATCTAACACTATGATGCAATAACATAAAAACAGAAGGTGAAAGAACACAAAACCAATCCCACAGAACAACAAGATATACGTGGTTCACCCTCTCCCTAGGGCTACATCCATAGAATTTCTTTTCTTGATATATTATGTGAAATCATACAGTTCTATCTGGACTTTTAGCTTTCATATCTCTCTCTCTTTCTCTCTCTTCCCTCCCTATGCACCCAGCTGCAGGGTTGATCTTCTCACCCAGCTGAAGATCTTTCAATACAGGATGCTCTCACACACAACACTTCTCTCTCGCACAATACACAATAGTATCAACAACAACAACCAATGAAGAACCCATCTTCTCCCACCTAGGTTCTTATTTATACATTACAATGAAAAATGTCTAGGTGTCTAAAACCCTAGATACCAAAACCCTAGATACCAAAACCCTAGGTGTCTAAAACCCTAGATACCAAAACCCTAGGTGTCTAAAACCCTAGCTCAACTTGACCTGTACTTCTTGGGCTTCGGCCGCCTGTCTTTCCATGTTTTCCACGAGGTGCTCCGAAGCACTCGTTGACATATTCTTCCTCTTGCTGAGTTTCCCACGATCTATCTTCCTTGATGGTATTTCATCCTTGATCTCCTCGTTCAACGACTAGCTTTCCCTTGCTTCGCTCCTTCTTTTCTGCTTCTTTAACCACTTCGAACCAATCTCAGTCAATGTGTCTTCCGCGCAGTTCGCACTTCATCTTTTATTTTCCTTTTTCTTTGCTTTCTTTCTTAATCCATACCCAGGCCCAATAGGCCCCCAACACTCACCTGTGACTCGTCCCAAGGCACTCTAGGTCTGAATCTTCTATTTTACTTCAAATTCAGACTGCACAGTACAGCCTGTGATTTCTTCTCTATCCTTCCCCACTTTGTGTAGTCTGTCTTTTATGTGTCTGGTACCCAGTTTCAATTGCACCTGGTACTTGTTATCCCTCCAGGAAACTCTCCTAGGCTGTAAGTCAGAGATGTCTGGTAACTTAATCTTTTGGTAACTTTTTTCTCAATAAAAAGTGTGGGTTTGCATCAAGTCAGAGGACTGAATCATTTCTCACTCAAATCATGCATAAACACATTTAGATGGACAAGGATTTCAACCACAAATGTTCAGAGAGTTTACAAATAAAGGGATGTATGAAGAAATAACTATTATATCAGTAGAATCACATATAAATCATATATGAATGGCCAATTACAATAATCACAGGAATACTTGCAAAGTTTAACTTATGAATGCAATGATAAGATGACAGTTATCTGGCATAAACAAGCATAGCAGCATGAATATAATATCCAGGTGCAAGAACATAATAGATAAGAAGATGAAATTTGAACAAGTTATGGAAAAATAATCTTGTATTAATCAATATGAAAATGAGAAGTTTGAGTACATAACATGAAAAAGTCTCCAAAGTCAAACCCCTAGTTCCTATTCTACCTTTAGCTTTATAGCTTTACAATGCAGTCTTGAGATCCTGAAAACATGGATCAAATATGCTAAAGATAGAAAGTCAAAATTTAGTTGCAAAATATGTGGAATGATCCCCAAAACTGAGGTCAATCCCAGATTTCATGGTCTTCATCTCTTGTTGAGTGATGGTGCGGTGCAGGATAGCCTTCCAAGGCTGAATGATGACTCTCCAAGAGATACATATTCGAGTCTATTGATGTGAGTAAGCATCCTGATTTTCTGTCTTTGTCAAAGATATTAAAAACCTTTGAAACACCTCATCTTTCCATAATCTATCAAAAATAGCTATTGGATCTGTCTTGACAATTCATCAAATGTCCATTCGAAGAGGTTTCAAACCTTTCCAACTCAAAAAACTTTGATCTGTGCAAAAACTTGATCATTCTGGAAATGACAGGCTTTCGGTGGTTAACCTAGAAAGCTCCTGAGTGGATTATCTACCGAAAGCCCTGTTTTCAGTGGTTAATGAACATTCGTCCTGTTCGCCTAAACCATCGAAACTTCATCTTTGAGAAAACTTCAAAATTTTCAAAAATGATTACCTTGGATCCTTTTTTGATGTTCAAGGTTTCTTGGATGAGGCAACCCTTGTTCGTGCAGATCTGCGAACTTCTATTGGCTGTGTGGAAGGTTCTAGTGTGTCTACCATGGTTGTAGCTAAGTTAGCTAGAGTTTTCGATCTAGTTTTCTCCTGTGCTGGTGATTGAAACTCTTTTAGCTTCAACCTCAGAATTCTAAGTTGTCTATACAACTTCATGTTTTCCCTGATCAATACCCCGTTCCTGTCTTTAATCTTGTCATGCTTATCTTTGAGGGTTTGGTTTATTTTGAAAAGATCTGCATTTCTTTCGGTTAGGTCTGTGTTGGGTTTTTTAATAACCCTTTCCAAGACTTCCATTTCATAGACCTGTTGCAGGAGTTTATTGATTTTCCGTGATCTAGTTGCTTTAGGCTTACTTGAAGAGGATTTTGCCACTGGTGGACTATATGCCTCTGGAGGAGTTGGTGAAGGTAAATTGGAACAATAGTTTGTACCTTGTTCAGCCTGTACCTTACCCTGTGTCTCTGCTAATTCTTGTTCTGATTCTGAATCACTATAGGGTAGGTTTAAAGGGTTACTTCCTGTAGCAGGGTCCTTGGACTGCTCACCCTCAAACTATAGTTTTCTTATGATTATTTTCTTCTTGACAGAGGATGATTCTATTGAATCTCTTGGTGGTGAGATACCCTTCCTTTTTCTATGACTTCTTTTGGGAGTAATAGTCTTCTTAGTGGTCGCCTTTTTACCCTTCTCCTGTTGTTGACAATCAGTCTGGAATTCATTCCAGAAGAGGAAATAGTTCCAATCTACCTGACTTTTCTTCAATGACTCTTTGACAATAAGAATAATGAGTCCTTGATGAGACAATCTTCTTGCCACCTTAGTGGGCTTGGCCTTGACTTGTTTAGACATTTTCGTGAGGGCTTTGTGCAGGAAAAATGGTAGATTAATTGGGTCTCTACCTGTAAAATAGTTTAAAAGCTTAAAGTGATAGAACATCACTCTATTGTACCGCCCCTCACATGTTATGTAAACAAATATTTCTTTCAAAAAGGACTACCACTTTGGTTCTAAGTATGACATTGGAATATCCTTTTTCCAGATCAAATCTTTGTGTACAGGCAACAGGTATGACCTGAATTCAATGTTTGAAGGTGTGGTAGACTTGAACCAACAGTCTCCTAACCTAGGTAAACCTGTATACTCATCAATGGTAGCTTCATCAATGATAAACTCCTCTTTTCCTATTTTAGCAGACCGCCCATCATAAGAAATGGAAAAATCCTCGACCACTTGTTGATGAAAATTGGCTATTTTTTCACAATATGAAAATACCCCAGCTTGTTTGAAGAATTGTGCCACCTCCAGGTGAGCTTCTAGGTGCCAAACCCCATCCACTTCAGACCTCAAAATTGGTCCTACTTTCGACATTAGTTGATGCTGACTGTACCTGCGATTATGGAAACTAAGTGCCAGGGAGACAAAGACTTCTAGGATTTAGGCCGACGGAGAGTATGACTCATGGAAGAGAAAACGGGACAGGGTGACACAGAGTTTGGATCACCAAGCTCAAACAATAACCAAGTTTAGCCGACAAATTAACTGAGAGCATACCGAAAATTTTGATTTTTGGTAGTATATTCATTTGAATTGAAACGAGATGGGTTTTGAACTTGCCTAATAAATCGGACTAACTTAATTGGCTTGAGAGCGATTTGCTGGGCTCTAATGGAGCTTGACGATCACCTTGGGAAATGGGATTATGATCTCTGGAAGCGCATCTGATTGATGAAATCGTGAACTTACGATTGTCTCAGTAATCTCCAGAATTCAAATTGATAATGAATGAGGATTTAATGAGGGATTAACAGGATCATGATAGATTGTGTACTTGTGACTGGAAATGGAGGGAGGCTTCATGACAACATGCATGAATTTATGTATCACCCCCGTGTCTTCATTTTGAAAAGACAAATGTGGTTGAAAGAACAATAGGAACTCAAATTTTCAGATAGACACAATTAGAACGTGCATACCTTCCAACTTGACGAGATTTCGGCGGTTACGTTTCCATCATTGTGCCAACTGATAGCCGGCTTGTGCGAAAGCACGGGCTTTCCATTTTTACTATTGAAACGTTTTCGGTGGTTAACCGCATTTTTGCTTTGCCCTCTTAACTACCGGGAACGAAGGCTTTCGGTGGTTAATGAGCGCGTTTCAGGCTCTCCTAAACCACCGAAACCTGAGATTCTAAATTTTGCTTGACCAAACCAAATCCAAAATTTATTTTGAGCTTATTTACAGAACACAGACTCTCTAACCTACCTACAAAAATTTAGGAATAAAATTTAGACCACAACCTATCACCTCAAAAGAAAAATTTCCACCAATTTATTTGAGGAGATAACACTG
>SNQJ01S0250108.1:0-12889 GCA_010110895.2 Picea sitchensis
GGTAACACAAAAGGATATCTCATTTCCTTTGACTACAATCATATTCTACATTGGTATATCGATCTCCTACGAGTCGCTCAGCAAAGGATCTTTCACAACCCCTTTACACAATAAGTACATGGAAAACCACCTCTCTCATAATTCTTGGCACCCATTGCAAGCATCCATCAACACTCGACTTGTAACCTTCTTTCTTGGTTGAGTCTGCTCCAATTGGCATGTCAGGCCATTGGCTCCACTTCTATTACTTTCTTTGTTTTGCCCGGATCACAATAGCACATAGAGCCATGTTCCTTTATGTTCTCAAGTCCATGCTTACCTAAGTCATTCCTCAATAGGCTCTCTACACTCGAACGATTCTCTGTTCCATCCTTCCTCTGCATTTAATCCATGACTGCTTTGTAGAAAAATCTAACAATACATAAACAATCACTACAGTCCCAAGACCTGCATAACCACTCAACACTCAAGGATCAGTGATAGCAACAAACTCTTCCACCCAACCATATAAATCTAACATCCAATAGCCACATGTAATCATCTTGGCGTCAATTGATCCACACTCTGTTCCAAACTTGCAAATCCATAAGCATATCGTAGCCACGGTCATTAGATCTCAAGCATAATGAATCATGAGTAGATGAGCCATTCTTGCCAAAAACCTAGAGATCATATCTATACTCCGTGGCTCTCAACATAAGACCACTCTCGCTAGAGAGTCCAGGTTTATCCATGCTCCAATACCATATGTAAAAACAGAGCACAACCAGAAAAGCAATAAACACGAAGCAAGCACAAAAGATTTTACCCTCGAAACTCTTTACTGATAAAACCAGCACCCAAACATATATCTATTATTTCCTTGGCCAATCTGACCAAGCCAGCTAAACATGAGCCGCTTGAGGCTCTTTTACCGTGAAGAACACCAAGCCTTAAAATAGCCTTTATTACACCAAATATCATGGGTGAATACCACTGGCCACCCAATACCATGGACCTGTAAACTACCCTACAGTAAACCCACTGATCACTAAATCAAGGTTAACCTAATTACTCTTTAACCGAGTCAAGGTTAACTTAAACACACCTCTGACAACTTCCCGCTGCTGCTGACAGGCAAGGTTGAAGGGCAGCACCTTTGCATCCGTCGAACCTCAACAACATCTAGCTCACTGAATCCCTGCTGCAAGCGCCATGTTCTAGTCTGTGAGTACACCCATTTGAGCAGCCTGTGCATGCACATTTCAGTAGCCCGTGTACGCCCTTAGCACCCTGCGTGTGCATAAAATGCCAACTGTCACCAGGAGCATTACATCTGCATGCCAACAGCGGCACATGGCACACCAAAAGATGAACCATCACAAAACTGAATCGCTTCAACAACCAAACATACCTTATATCCATTTCTTTTTATAGAATATATGATATGAAATAACGTAGCAATGTATCTTTTCCTTTTTCCTGCCCGAGCAATGTACAGAGCATTTCACAATAACAGAGTGTTTTTCAGTAATCAATCCCATATTATTTGAATTGTCCTTCAATTTGCATCTTGATATCAGACCATAAAAAGCTATAAAGATCATGGAGGGCCGCAAGGTTGGATCATAAAAAGCTATAGAGATCATGGAGAGCTGTAAAGTAGCTAGTTCTTGTCAACATAAATCGCTCTGTTTTTGTTCATAGGGTCCCATTCAAGCTGTTGCCCCCAGCATTGCTTTACGATAGGCAGAATCAAATTTTATGACTGACTTTAACATTTATATTAAGAAATGGCACTTAGAATTTCCTGCTGGGCAGGTAGATCACATTTCAAGCTACCTGTGTACACCCAATTGATAGCATGATCCATGACAAACTTTTCCTCAAACAGAGAATTCTTCACTCATTCCAATAGTCGATCATGTATAATCTAAAACTAGTGTAGGCATCAAAAAATTTGAAATGGCTTGTGAATTTCAAGGATTACTGAATGGCCAATTGGTACTCTTGCGTTTCAAAATAAAGCCACAAATAGATCACTTATCAAGGTTACCTGTGTACAGCCAGCGTGCAGCTAATAACATGATTCATTATAAACTTTTCATCAGACGGAGAATTCTTCACTCATTCCATTGGTCGATCATGTATCATCTAAAACTAATGTAAGCCATCAAATAATTTGAAATAGCTTAAATTTTTCATTGCTTAAAAATTTCAAGGATTACTGAATACACAATGGGTAGAATCTTGCGTTTCAAAATAAAGCCATAGGTTCAAATCACAACTGAACAGGTTTTTCCTTCTATATTCTCGTGAAAGTTATTAAAGCTAAAAAACATTGTAGGTTTTAGGAGGATGGCGATATCTCTGACCTAGCACAGTGTATAGGCCCTTTGCATTTTGATTCAATTTTCATTTTCTTTCACAGAGCATAATTTTTTTAATTTTTTTTCCTGAGGAGATAACACAGTGTACAGGCCCTTTGCCTTTTGATTCAATTTTCATTTTCTCTCACAGAGCATAACTTTTGAAATTTTTTTCCCTGAGGAGCTGCATTTTGATTCAATTTTCCTTTTCTTTCACAGAGCATGTAAATTTTTTTAACTGAGGAGCCAAGTACAGAACACAATTCAAAAAAACTATTCAAATAATTGACTGACTGTTTGAGGCTTTCACATATCGCAAAATATCTCCATATTTTTTTTGGACTGAAACTGTCTTATGGTTTTTGAAGATCCAACACGTTTAGGTAATAAACTACCAATCAACAGGGAAATAAAGCAAACCCTAGAAAAAATTAAAATTAAAATAAACCCTACCTTTAGCGAAATTTTGGCGAATAAAAGTTGAACCCGGCCATTGAATTCCGCAACAGTATCCAAGGGCAGCTCCTTGCGGGCAAGGTCCTCCAAAAGATTCACAACATCATGCAATACTTCGATTCCATCGAGCTCAAGCGTGGAATTCACATAGACCGTGTGCCGAGCCGGCACGCGGCCGCTCTCCGACTCGACGACCCCAATTGTCTGTCCCCGATACCCTAATCCTATATCCAGAGAATCATACCCCATGCTGAAATAATCCATGTTCTTGATCTTGAGAAACGTAGCCATGCTTATATTCATGAACATATAGGGCACGTCGGAGCCAGATTTAGGGACTGTCTGGAAATTGATATTATTGAAGTGTACGTGGACGACTTGAATGCCCGGCTGGCAGGGCCAGAAGAAGTAGAGCGCCGCGCCGAGGAGGAGGCCTAGACAGACAACCAGAGTGGCGGCGTAAGAGAGTAACCGAAGGCGGCGCCGCCGCCTGTGAGAAAGATGTGGAGCCGGGGGTAGAACCACATAGTACGGGTCTGCAGGGTAGCCGTAAGCGTATGGTTCTTGGGCCGCTACGGGATTCGATCTCAAGGCGCTTGCAGGTGGCATTTTTGTGCTGGTTTTTAAATACCGCTGCAGGCAGTCCTTTGGCAGTGAAGGTTTGGCCTTATATGTCTGTAATTTTGCTGTTCATGGCGAATAGGGACAGGCAACAAACTGCCCAACCTACCATTCGGCCATCAGAGATTGAAGGGCACTCGATTTCGAATTGATCGGCGCACTGTCACCTGGCGTCGGTGTAGTTCTGGTGGCGGCGTGAGGTTTGAATTTGTGGTCAAATTGTTAGGAACGTTCCATTGAATTAGTTTAATGCAACCATTCTACTTTTTTATCGAGATGAAAATTATCACATTATATTAAAAATATAATTTTTTATAGGACCAAAGTAAACAAAATGAACACTATATCTCCTATCAAAACAGAACAAAAAGAACTCAGCTAGACTCTGCTAAGATTCGAAATAAGACTCGAGTTCAAAGGAACAGATCTTGCTAAGAATTTGAAAAAGATCACCAGAGAATACCAGAGAATAGGGTTGGCCCTAAAAAAACAAAGGCACAAGACTCTCTAGAAACAGAAAGGGAGAAGGAAATTTAGAAAATTTGTATATGATGAGTAGGGTCTGCCCTCTCTCCATCCCACTAGTAGTATGTGAGTCTTCCTCTAGTCGATGTTAAAGCCTGTGTAGATAATAAATCAACTTCTTCATTGAATTCTCTGAAGATGTCAATACCTTGGAAAGTTGATGTCAATACCCGAATTCTGTTTTTCCAACCTTCGATATTGGTTGCTTGAAGATTGCCTTCATGATTCAGCCACTCAATAAAAAAATTTAAGTCTCCCAAAATCTGAACAAGCTGAATTTCCAGGATCCTTGCAATGGTGAGAGAAGCCCATGCGCTCACTAATTATGCTTTGGTGTTTGAACCTTCACCACAGTTAAATAACCATTTAATAATTGGACCTTCTATCAATTTTAAAGAACCCCCTGCAGTAGAAGACCCGTTAAAGAAGGCTAGTGAATATCCATTTAAACAAATAACTGGACTCACTCTCAAAACCTGTGAAATTTTTACTGTGGAAAATTTTGTAAGTGCGCCAAGTGCCCTGTACGCCACAACCCATCCTGAGGGAGATTTCCCTTCGAATAGTGCCTTGTTGCGTTCGTTCCATGTAAACCAGCTCAGTAAAATTGGTAGTTTTTTTTCTGTCGCCTTGCATAATAGCCACGAATCATGCATTCATTGATGGTGTTGTCGCTCCAGGAACAAGAAGAATTAAGGAAATGGGAGCAAATCACCCAAACCGACTTGATGAATTTGCAGTGTATGAACAAGTGATTAATATCCTCCTTGGATTCTCTGCATAAAATGCAAAAGCCCGGTCCACTCCATCCTTTTTTCTGCAGGACGTCCCACGAGAGTATCTTGTTTTCTGATGCCAACCAAAAGAATAGAATGATTTTTAGTTGTAATTTCCATTTCCAGACTTTGACCCGCCAACCGATCCAATTCGAATGGAGTTATAGAAGTTTTTTACAGTCAATCTGCCATATGTGTGTCCTCCGGTCCAGATCAAAACATCCTTGGTATCATCCTGGAAAGTAATCCCCGCCTCACTCAGTGCCTGTGTGAAGAATTCCCATTCTTTACCAAGATCACCCAAAAGTTCCAGCTCCGTGCTGCTTCACCAAATCTCAGCAAGGGTATGAGGATCTCTCCGCAGAGAAGCATGAGCAAGAGTAGTGATCTGTTTCTGTTTAAGTCGGATTAGAAGATCTTCAGAAAGAAAGGAGGCATCTCCAATGCCAAGAATCATGTCGCGTCCTACAATGATTTGTTGACCAGTTCCAGGACACCAACTGAGCCAATGAATGATGGAGGGGAGCGTGCGGGTGAGGCACGGCCAGATCTTCCCAGGCAGAATTGCTAAGATGAGAGGGTCTTTTGATCCAATTAATCAGTGAGGCGTTGTGTAAATACTCATCCCGAATAATCTGCTGCCAAATACTAGGATGAGTCAAGACTCTCCACAAGGTAATGGAGTTCAGTGCTAAATTGAAATGGAAGAGATTACGCAGACCCCACCACCATTTTTTTTGGGCCTGGAGAGGACCTCCCAGTGACAGAGGTGCAATCGATGAGTATCTGACTGACACTTCCAAAGAAACTGGAACATCAAAGATCTGAGTTTATTTAAGATTGAACGAGGTAATGCTTCCAATTTCATCCAGTAAACTGTTTGTGCTTCCAAAACAATTTTAACCAGAATATATCTCCCTCCAAGAGAAAGATACATGTTGTACCATGCCTTAATTTTGTTTGTGAATTTATCTATCATCCAATCCCAGACAGCTGAGTGATGGATTCCAGTCTTAAGGAAATAACCTAGATAGCGAAACCCGAGAGAGAGAGCGCTAAAATTGTAAGGCAAGAGTGTTTTATAAGGGTTCAATTATGCTTCTGAGACACCTTCAAAGTGAACAATAGATTTTTTTGTATCGACCAAGAGCCCCGAGGCTATGCAATTTTTTTTTATAATATTGTCTATCACCCTCCATTCCATCAGATTTGCCTTGGACAAAATGAGGACATCGTCTACAAACAAGAGGTGAAGGATTTTTGTCACTCTGGAGATTCTGATTCCTATAATAAGCCCTTCCTCCAAGCTGTGTTTTAATAATCCGCCGAGACCTTCCATTACAAGGATGAAAAGTAGGGGGGATAATGGACATCCCCGTCGAACACCCCTGCCACTTCTGAAAAAAATCGGTAGCCTCCCCATTGATGAGAACAACAAATGAAGAGGTTGTAACACAAAACGCTATCCAATTAGTCATGTGGATCCCCAATCCTATTTTTAGAAGGATCAGTCTAAGAAAATCCCAGTCAACACAATCAAAGGCTTTCCTTAAGTCCAACTTGAGAATGAGAGCTTTCAAAAAAAATTCTTGATACTGTGAAGACTTTAGTGAGTTGTGCCAATAACATCTTGGATACGCCTACCTTTTAGAAACCCCATCTGTTCACTGGAGATTGATCTGGAAAGCACTGGTTTGATGCGGTTGGCTAATATTTTTGATATAAACTTGTAGCATAAGTTGCACAGTGAAATGGGGCGAAAATCATCAAAAGGATGATGGTTTGTTCGCCTTATGAATCAATGTCGAAAAGGTGGAATTTAGGCCTCTCAAGATCGAGCCTAATCTTCTCGTATCTTCCACCATCGCTAAGAGATCCTGCCCAACTAGATCAAAAAAATAAATGAAGAACTCAGATGTCCATCCGTCTGGGCCCAGGTTCTTTTCCTTTTTGAAGTGAAATAGAACTGATTTTAGCTCCTCCATAGTAGTCGGCCTGTAAAGTAACTTTGCCTCTGCATCTTCAAACATTTCAGGGTAATGATCAATCAGTTTACATTGATCCTCTACGTTTGTGCAAGTCGATGCTTTGTAAAAAGATTTAAAATGGTGGACTGTTGTTGTTTTAACTGCATCAGAATTATTGACAGGTTCGCCATTGTCTCCTTTGATCTCCCAAATATGCTTTCTGACCCTGTTGTGATTGGGTATTTATGAACAAAGGAAGTGTTTTTGTCTCCACTAGCCAGTCATAAAGCTCTGCTTCGAAGTCACCACTAATCTTCCTCTTGTCTTAAAATGCTATTTCTATCTGATTCCAACTGCATGAGCGATGATTCTGCTCCTTGATTAGTTGGGTATCCTGCCGGAAGATTTATGAACTCTTTTATATCTCCTTCTAACTCAATCATCTTTGCTTTGTTAAATTTCATCTTCTCTGTATGCCAACGTTTGGTAAGCCTTTTTAATTCCTGAAGTTTCCAAATCAACCGTCTTTGGGGGTTCTCTTCAGTAAGAAAGAGCGGATCATGCCACACCTTAATAACATTTTTTTTTAAATCTGAATCTTCTAGCCAATGGGCATTGAACTTGAAGGGATAAAGTTTAATGTCCGGTTGTAGTTCTAGCTGCAAAAATATTGGTGCGTGGTCTGAAAAGAACGGAAATTCGACCCAGGACCTGTACAAATCGATATCATTTATAAGATCCCCTGCAACCAAAACCCTGTCAAGACGCCTTGAAACTGTTTCCTATCCACTGCGGCCATTCCTCCAGGTAGGTACCCGTTTCCATGGTTTAATATCAACCAGATTTTTTTAAAAGAACAGTTCTCTGTAATATTCATCAATTCTAACACGGGTTCCCCCCCACGCCTCAACGGATGAAAGGATGAGGTTTAAGTCCTCTACCAATATCAAGTTTTTTATGGAGAGAATGTTGTTGTTTTCCAGTGTGTTCCAAAACGTTTTCCTAGCCGAGCAAGGGCCATAGACATTAAGTAAAGACAAATCCTGATTATGAAGTAAGCTTCTACTAGTAACAAGAATGCCACTGACCGTAAGATAAGGAATCAACTCAAAATAGTTTGGATCCCAAGAAACTAGCAGTCCCCCAGAATTACCCACGGAGTTGACAGAACACACAACCCAGGATGGTCGAAAAATATGCAAAAAGTCCCTTGCTTTCTGAGCCGAGACCAAGGTTTCTTGAAGAAAAATAATCTCAGGCCGGTGTGATCCACCAGGTGCTGGAAGGAAGCAACTTTGAGGGTGCCTCCAATCCCTCTAACATTCAGTGAGAGCAATAACATTACTTTGACCTCGCTAGGGCTTTCATTGCTCTAAGATGCCCATTATCAATGGCGGAGGAGTCAATCTCTAGAATCTTTTCAGCAACTTGTGACAGTTTTTTCCAGCCACTTTGTGTTTTTAGAGGGGATAGTTCAAGTCCTATACCCCTCGACCAAGCAAAATCTTTCCCTCCCTTTGTCAAAATGGTCTTTGAGCTAGAAGCCTTTGAATATCCTTCAGAAGTAAGTGTCTTCCCCAGAAAAATAGGAAGCTTTGATGCTTCTTTGTTATCTCTAATAAAGGGGATAAGTGAGTCGAGAACTGAACATAGAGCGTTCTCATCCTCCTCAGGCTCTCTATCGCCATGTTCTAAGAGGGGCTCCAAAAAATTAGTAGGAGGAAGGGAGTGAGAAGGTGCAGGGTCCCTCGGCCTACTCACAAGATCAGGTAGCTGGACAGAGTGAGGTGGGTTGGAGGGGATAAAAGCAGTAAAGGAGTCAATAATAGGAGCAATAGTGAGATTGAAAGGCATGTCCAAATTAGATATATGTGCCAAAGGCGTCCTAAAAGCACTAGAGTTTTCGGAGGCCCCCACAGTAATCCCTTTGGTAACCGAGGTAGTATGAGACAACCACCTTGAGCTATTCAAAGCTTCCTTTTCAGACAAGGATAATGAAGAATAAAGAGTAGGGAAAAAATGTCTTAACTTACCCGACAAGGAGTTCAAGGACTCCGAAGGAGGTCCAATCACATTAGAGTAGTGTAAATGAAACTCACCCAATGAGTCCACTTCCATCATATAATCTGAGAGTCTTCTTGTAACAAGGTATCTTCATATTTTTCCTCTCCAAAATTGCCTCTGTAGTCCTTCTGGAGATGGCTAGTACAATGACAAATGTTGCATCTGAAGGGGATACCTTGGTAGTCTAATCTCTGTTTGATGTGGCACCCACACCATTCAATATCCAGTATTTTTGGGAGGCCCTCATGAATATCTATTTCCACTAGTATTCTTCCCAGTTTCCTCGATGAGTTTTGTAGAGAAGTGTTGTCCAAAGAGATGAACCTCCCCAAAGCATTTCCTATAGCCTTCAGAGCACCCTTGGTCCAAAAGTGAATAGGAAGTTCAGGCAAGAGGACCCAGAGATGCATGTGTTGGAAATGTTCAGTTATTGGGTCAAAGGCCACTCTCCAACACTTTAACATTAAACTGCTTCTTCCCAACATCCAAAATATATTCAGTAGTAGAGAGGCATCCTCCAGAAACTGGAAAATGAAACCCATCCAACCTTTAGTAAGATGGAGCATCTCGGGTGCATATCCAAGAATGGGGACGCAACCATTCTACTTAATTTAAAACTATTTAGAAGTCCCACCAACCAAATGTTTCAAGTTGTTTTTTTCCTTTCTTAGCGAAGGTGCAAAACTTACCATATCATAACTTAGTGGGTAATTCACATTATTCACATTGATGATAATTATCATTGACCGCTATTTTTATTTATGTACATTAATTTATCTCTCATATGGCACATTGACATGAGAGATTGGAACTGCTACCACGTTGTTGGGCCATGGTCAATGGGAGGTAATGGGATGTGTGGATGATACAGGCTAGGTATCACAAGTTGTATGGTTAATTTGTGTCATTTAGAAGGTGGTTGCAAATATGATGTTTTCGAAATGATGGATTGGTTTGTAATCATTGGACAAGTAGGGGTCGATTGGATTATATCCAGCTTCAAATTTTTGTAGCCAAACCCTGTGGAGGAGGCAACAAAATCAACTAGCTTTGGGAATGAGGGATTCAAGCTTGAATTTGGCAATTGGTTGTGGATAACAACCCATGGTTACTATCTCCCTCTATTTCCTCCTGTATTTGATATTTGTGTTGTTCTGGTTTGTGATTTTGAATGAGGATTGGTATGTAAGGGATTTTTTATTTCTGGTAGATAGGGGTGGATTCGGTGGAGTTAACCTAGCGACCTCCTTAACCTAGTGCCTAGTTCCTTCATTTCCCCTTGGTCTGCATCTCATTCATTATGTTTGGTGTTGTATCTAGTCACCACCATCCATAAGTTCCTTGAGGTCCTGAGAATTGAGTTTTATGTGGTCATTGGGTTTGTATCTTCTGGGGTTGTCTCCCTCTTGTAACATCCCCGTTTTCAAACCCCAAACTAGCAATGTTTATTGTAGATGTAATGTATGACCGAGGGCCAAGCGATGCAATATTTAAATGATGTAAATTGAATATAATAAATAAAATATATCACCAATTGCAGATGGACACAAACGGATATTTGGGGGCTTAGTTTCCACAAGAGAGGGAAGGGGTCCAGTGGGAGAGTTTACCCATGTTTATTAAACCCAAACCATTTCTTTATAAATTATCCTTACTTTGAACCTTCTATTATCTATTGAGTGTTCTAGAGCCCAATCATTGAATTGATGTAAGATAGTGGGTGTGAGAAGTCACATCCCATAGTTATTGAGAGCATGGGGGTTGAGTACAATCAATTTGGGGAAGAGTGTAAGTCAAGCAAGCAAGAGGAAGAGAGGAAATTTGTATGGGTGGAGGGGCATAATCATACATTCACGTTTTTGCATGTAGAGCAACTTTTTACATGGAGATTTTTGGACAACAACAGAGTTCTGAGTGTTGAAGCTGGAAGACAACCATAATGGGCTTGTATGGTAGCTATTTGGAGCTATAAATTCGTGGAAAAAGAGGTTGTGGGTCTGTGAGCAATATTTTGTTCAAAATTTGTCAAGAGAAGCAAGTGTTTTGTTGCTGGGCGAATTCTTGTTGCAGATGTAGAATTTAAGAGGTCCCAACAAAGAGATTTCATGTCCAACATGTTTTGGAAGCCCTGGAGGTGAGTGGGAAGCCCTGAGGGGCTATGAGTAGTGAAGGGGGATCTCATCCCTTGGGTTGTGTAGGTTGTGGGGAAGAGATATGGTGGATTGGAATTAGTTGTGGGAAATTGACTATTGAAAGGGGGGCATTAGCCAGCCCCAGGGACCATCGTCTCTTGTGGATTCATAGCCCCAGCTTGGGGGTGACTTGCTATCGAGAACTGGAATAACGATTCTACAATTGGGAGGAACATCCGTCCTCTACAGGGGGTTGCATATTTCATTAGATAAGTGTTCTTAATTGATGTGTTTATTCATGTTAAATGCTGAGATAGTTGATGTGTGTTTTACTCCGAGTTATCTTGGTTATTGTTGCTTGTTGTGAGCAAAATGATGCATTCAAATCTCCATTTATGTGGTTGAATGTTGGTGTATGTTGTTTAGTTATTGTTGTGTGCATATAAGTAATTTCATTTACGTTTTTAAGTGGCATAGACAATTGCATGAGTTTGGATGTCATGTTGTGTGTTATTTCCACATTTAGAATTGGTATCACAAATTTTATTTTGGTTCGTTAGCAGTGGTGTGACCCAACTTGGGGCTGGGTACGTTGCACCTCTGGTCTTCTCTTTCATAGGTTCGGTTCCTACATTGTGGGGCCTAATAATTGGACAAACTCAGGAGGCAGGACCATCTCCAAACTCTCAAGGGATTGATCATTATTTAGGAAGAGGGCCCACGTCACTCATCAACTCTCTCCCTTCAGAGGCATCTATCTAGGCCTATTGTTCTATATTTTCCTTCATTTATATACCTTCCAAGGTATTATATCCCCTTTTTACTTCTTTTTCTTCTCTATTGAAAGTTAACATTCCTCAATGAAATCTGCAAGTAGAGGGGCCACTCCTGCATGAAACAAAAGGAGTGTCAGTAAACACACTCTTCTCATTGTCAATTCACCCCCTCCCTTTCATGCTCGTCAATGTTTGACCAAAGCTTAGTTGGATGCAATAAAGTTGACCTCATGCTTTCAAAGTCGAATCTATGAGGAAACCAAAATTGGGATGGCTAGCATGGAGAAAGCCGTCAAAAGGAAGAGAGAACAACTTATCAAGGCACAATTGGAAGCATAATTCAAATAGTGGTTTCTAGACTCAAACTATTCTAGGACCAAAGATATTCAAATCTTTAAACTCGTTGAACTATATTGGATGAACAAAGAATTCATTGCACAAGTTGTTGAAGAGAAAGGCAATCAACAACTGGTTATCTTGCATAAGTTGAACATGATGGATTAGAAATTTGATGCACTCTATAGAGAGGTCTTCAATTTTGAAATCACGATCAGCAACCGAGTACACTTTTAAGGCAATCACATGAAGGACAATGACCAGTTCCCAGCATATGTAGGCACTCTGTCAAAACCCATTATGTTGGATGAGGAACTAGAGGCGCAGAGCCACGAACGCTTCCGTCAAAAGGAGGAACATGGGTCTCTAGTTTAAAACCCTTTGTTTATCTTGGTATAGGGGAGGAGCGACAATTGCCTCTTTAATCATTATCTTTATGTTTATTTTGTTGATGTTAGTAGGATAGGAAGGTATATATTACTATTTTTAGGTACCTTGGAAAACTTTATAAATTTTTGTAAGATGAAAACATTGAATTTCTAACACTAATGTGGTCATGGTTTTCTAGGTGACATGCCGCAGAGAGTGATGCATGTACCTTTTTTTATTATATTAATATTAAGACTATCTAACATTTTTTTTAATGTAAAGTAATTTATCATTGTTAGTAAAATAAAATTATTGCCACTAAAACCTAGTATGGGGGAGATGTTGACACCTCAACGTTATGTTAGATAAAGCTACATTAAAAATAAATAAAGTCAACTCAATTTTTTGAAAAATAACAATAACAAAAATAAATTTGGTTCAATTAAAAAAAAAAACAATTACAAGCACCCTGTAAGACATGGAATGAAATGATTAAAAAAGAAATTGGATCCCTATCGA
>SNQJ01S0250109.1:0-12889 GCA_010110895.2 Picea sitchensis
TATATTCTTGAGTGAGCCGTATAACTGAAAAGGGGAGAAACATAGACAATCCAGCTGTATACTACAAAAATGATTAGATTAGCTTGTTCACACAATTGACAAGGATCGCTCCGACTGAGTCCGATCTTTCCCAGGACTTATCCATATTATCAGATTGGCAAGACTTTCATTGTTGACGAATTTAAAATCTAATTTGAAATGAAGAAAATTAAGCTGCACGTAATCCCGTTGGCCCATCGTTTTCACATTTTATTTTATTCAGAAGATGGACCAATTCGTCAAAGAAGAAGGAAAATCAGAAAATTGGCAGGTCGAGGGGAAGACCATATTTGTTAATGATATCTATCTGATTTTAAGGCATACCCTTTGATTCCTTAAATGAAAATCAGATTCACGTTGCTTTTGATTTTGATTTTTATAAGCAAATCAATTTCTCTATTCATGCAGGAATATATCGATAAAAATATAATACAATGCATTGCACAGTGTGCAAATGGGCTCGCACTTAGAGGGACCGAAACGATATTGCATTCAAGTTTATCCTTGACTACGTCATTCATATTCTTGCACATTTAATTAACACCACAAAAGTCAGTACAGTCGCCTCCAAAATTGACAAATGGCTACTTTGTTTTCTTTAAAAACAGTGGCTTACAAAAAGGTTGTTGTCAGATTATGTTCATTGAAAACGAGATTAACACGTAATATAATCAATCAAATTCCTCCAACAACGGCTTGGCTAAACTTAATTAAAATAAACAAAAATGTGTAATTCCTTAACCTGCAAGTAAGCAAGGCAATCCATTCTATCTATAAGAGAAATTTCAGTGTGGCTTCCATCTTAAATCCCATCTGCCAACGAATATTTAAATAAAAGTATTATATTATTTTGTAGTCAATTAAATCAATCCTGGCTTTGGCATGTTCTACTCATTATTGCTACGAAAATTGGGCATAAAAACAAGACATCGCATACAATGAGTGTAAATTTGAGATTCCTATATACTCTTTATTGACGTATACAATTACTTCAATTTTGTCAACCTCTCAGCAAATTCATGAATAATTTACCCGAAAGGATTCCACCTTTAATTTGGCCACCATTATATAATTTTTTTAATAATATTTATTTCCCTATCATTATTTGAATTGATACAAAATTTAGTTTATATTTAATTTTTAAATTTCCCTGTTATAATGATAATAACATAGCCAGAAATATATGAGAACAAAAATGTCAAGTATCAAATAATAAAACTTTTATAAAAGATTATAATAATTATAAATTATTTTATCATTAGAGTAAGTCATAAATTATTTTTAATAATCAAATGATAAAAGTTTTATAAAAAATTACAATAATGATAAATTATTTAAATTATTTTACCATTAGAGTATTTCATAAAAATATTAATATATTAGAAAATTTTAGAATAACGTAATTTTTACAAGTACAGGGATATATTTGTTTTAAACAATTTTTATTAAGTGAACTTCATATGCAAATTGTTCCACTAAAGAGATGCATGTATTTTCAATTTTTTTTTTACATTCTTCATTATTCTTTGAATATTCAAAATGGTTAAAACCAAAGTACTTTTCCATTTATTTAATTCAATTAATCAACTCCCATCAGTTCATTTCAAGCTTAGAGAGTATTCAATCTTTTTCTACCTCCCAAACTCATGATGGATATTCTCATCCTCTCCAATCTTGGTCTTCCTCCCAAACTCATGATGGCTCTTCTCATCCTCTCTTTGATTGCAACATTTCCCTCTAACTTTTTTTGAGTGGATTCATATTCCCCTTCTTCATCACTCTCATCATTTATTTCCACTGCAACTCCTCTCTCTTGGTTAGTTTTCATTGTGTCTAACCTTGTAGACATTACCCTCAACTTTTGCAATGCCATCATTCACATATAAATATATTATTTGGTGTATTCGTCAAATTTTCACATGAGTTACTCTTAGTGGAATACAATTTTCTTTTCTTCTTTAAACACAATGCATTCTTCTTCTGCAATTATTTCACATTTTTTTTTACCGCTACCCACCTATTTGATTCATCTCCTTCTTTGATAACTTTATCTAGCAATATCAATTCTGATGGAGTTATTTTTCACACTGAAGATTCTCTCACTCTCATGCCAAAAATGGTTCAACCAAAATACATACTACACATTCTCAAATTGAACAACATATGAAAGAAAATGAATGAGTTTTCATAGACAAAACAAATAGAACACTCAACCAAACTAAATCTAAATTATATTGACTTGGTTAGAAAATGCAAGTTCTCATTATAGAAGATGTAGAGTCAGAAAACATAAGTTTAAAGACTCTTGTTGTCTAAGGCAAAAGCCTATATTCATATTTTCATACTAACAATGCACTTAGAAGCTAAAAATCCTAGTTCCTATCATGTTATATCTACATATACACATGCCTTGAATAACTAAACTCAATTGTTTCTTCATCTGCATTAATACCATGCTACCACCTCATTGAAGTTCATTCAAATTCCATCATTTTACCTTCATTCACCCATCAACAACTATTTTTCCTTTATTCCTTGTCAACAACCACTTCCTTAACAATATGTATTCCCTTGTCAATCACTATATTGTCATTGAACATTTTGTGACACTCACTTTCTCCATAGATAGCTTGTTAGTGATTATCTTATTTGCAAAAATATTATCGATAAATTGATTTCAAATCAATGATTAGTCGACACATGCATTATCGATAATTATTATAACTATGTTGTCTACAAAATGGCTTGTCTACAATTTTTTTTTATCAATAAAGTAAATAATTTGTAAATTATCTACCCTCACATAGTAATCACTTCACCTTTTAATTTCTTTTTTTTTCAACCCATATGTGAAAAAAAAAATAAAAAAAAAATATTGCATCATTTTTTTCTGCACCCAATCCTCAAAAATCACCCACCCAATCTTCAAAAATCACCATTGCAGAAGAAAAAAAAAATTAAAAAAATATCGTACTTTGCACCCAATTCCCAAAAATCACCCTTAAGGCCAAAAAAAACCAAGGGTTATGCTACGAATTTGTATAGTTTGATACTATACCTGAAATTTAGAGGCATATCTCCACTTTTTAAATATATTAACCACTTGCAATCCACATAGATTAAGGCGATAATGCATATTTTAAATTTTCCATGTAAGATTTTGTCTTGCATATTTAACTCTTATTATTTTATCTATCTTACTTTATACGTTCTTATTAGAGACGACTTCATCCATCACTAAGATTTGTAAGTGCTTCACACTTTTTATTTTAATTAATTTTTTTAATTTTATTTTAGTTTTATTTACTTAAATTTTTAATTTTTTTATCTTAATTTAATGTTCTTATTACTTAATTTTTATTTTTATTTTTTTATCTTAAGTTTATGTTCTTACTACTTGGATAATGGTTCTATTTTGAATAAAAAAAAGCCATATAGGTGATAAGTGGTCATGCTACTATATTTGGGTCAAATTACCATATAAAATATGTTTTTATGGAATTGCTATAACAACAAAGCATAAAAGCAATTAATAACAAAATTATTTGATTTTGAAAATTATTGAGAATTGATATTGTTATAACTTTATTAATAATTTGGATTATTAAAATCAATTTTTTAACATTTGTAATGCTATGGTCATGCTACCACATTTGGGTCAAATTACCATATTAAATATGTTTTTATGGAATTACGATAACAACAAAGCATAAAAACAATTAATAACAAAATTATTTGATTTTGAAAATTATTGAGAATTGATATTGTTATAACTTTATTAATAATTTGGATTACTAAAATCAATTTTTAACATTTGTAATGGTATGTTCATGCTACCACATTTGGGTCAAATTACCATATTAAATATGTTTTTATAGAATTACCATAACAACAAAGCATAAAAACAATTAATAACAAAACTATTTGATTTTGAAAATTATTGAGAATTGATATTGTTATAACTTTATTAATAATTTGGATTATTAAAATCAATTTTTTAATATTTGTAATTCTTATATGTATAATATATGTATAAATAAATGTAAAAAAAATGATAATTTATACAAAGATTGGATGGATTTAATGTTTAAAAATTCAAAATTTATACACTTTATCTATTAAATTTTATAACAAAGTTACATTACCTCAAAGGGAACATTAATGTCTTTCCAAACTTACATCATGTGTGTAAAATGGAGTTTTTATGTGAATATTACAACCCAAGGAAGATACAACTTCAAAGGATAGTTTAACACTAACCAATTTGCACTTTTCTTCAATTGTTTAGATCTCTTTTAACTTATATTTTTCATCCAATTTTTGTTGTTTATCTATTAAAATATGTAATTGTGATCTAGGTTAGGGGTTTTCAAATATGTGAATTTGGATTGATAACATTTAGTCTTTTTTACAATGTCCTTCCCAGAAATAGAGTACAAAAAAATCACATATGAAAACTTGGAAATCAACTAAAAAAATAATAATAACATTGACATCAAGAAATAAAATTTTCTCACAATGACAAATATAGGCAATTTATATGATAAAGAAAACAAAAAAAATATTAATAAGTAATATCTTCTCAACCAATAAGATAGTGTTGCCATTAAAAATGAAAGTTTCTCACAATGACAAACATAAGTAAGCAATTTATATAAAAAACAAAAACAAAAACAAATATCAACATATTAATAAGAAATATCTTCAATTAAAAAATCTTATATAACAATTTAAAAAAAACTTTAAAATGTAGAGCAAATGGAGAAGTTTTTATTAAGAAGAATAAAAAAAAATTATATATAAAAAAAAAGTCAACATATTAATAAGAAATATATTCAATTAAAAAATCTTATACAATAATTTAAAAAAAATAGGCAAGTTTTATTAAGAAGAATAAAAAAAAAAGATTGTATATATTTGAACATTAAATAAAAATAATATAATTTTAATTGAAATAATGTAGTTTCCAAGAAATGGTCAAAAGATATTAGTTTTTTCTCAAAACAAATGCACAATAAATGTGTATAAAAATACATGAAACAAAATCCCAAAACCAAGAAATGAAGAGAGATTGAAATATAAAATAGAGCTTCTTTGAAAACATGGAAATCAAAACTTTCCATAAGTTAAAATGGTGGGATTTTTAACCTTATTTATTTTTCATAACATATATTGTGTTTCTCTTGTAATGGAATTTTTATTTTGTTTTCGAGGATTTCAAGATTTGACATAGGGTTACAAAACTTTCCATTGAAAAGAGGGTGAATTTCATTTTAAGAGGGTCACTTCGATATGGAAGGTCATACCCTTATGGTGAGAAAAATTGTGCTTTTGTTGTAGAGATAAACTTTCCTATCTAGTTAAGGAAAACTATGATAGATCAAATTCAAAGAAAAATGCAAAAAGTTCACTAAAATAGCTTATGTTATTCTTTTTATAACTAATAGGTAGTGACAAGAGGATTCACCTAATTACAAAGGTTGACCGGAGACAATTTTTGTTGATTTCCCATGCTCTATTTATCTTTATTCCAACTTCATTTTGAAAAACTATACACACGGAAACAAGAAACCTTCCTCAATAATAATTGGTAGAAATTAAATGAAAACAAGAAACTTTCCTCAAGAACAATTGGCAGAAATTACAGGAAGACACAATAACTACCTTAACTAGTTTAATCATGCAAAGTAATTCCACTGCTAAACAATGAAAGGAGACTAAATCCAACATAAAAAAAAACTTTTTATTTAGGGGAGGGAAATAAGAGACATATTATTTTTATTAATTTGAAAAACAAACAAAGTCTTGTACATAATTCTATTGTTGGCAGTGTCTGTAAGAACCTTCAAGATTCCTCCAATCCTAGGCCACTCAAGACTACAACATCTCTAGCATTATTCTCCTCATGGATAGGAGGAATATAAAGAGATATTAGACCTTGCAAATGTGAAAGGGAGATGAATGATGAGAAACATGGGTTTCTCGAGAAGTGGTCATAAAAACCTCAAGAAATGAAAAAAAAAAATGATTTCTTATGGAACAATGATTGCTCTAACATAATGGCAATGCTTATCCTTTCCTTCTAGCCTTAGGTCTCTTTTTATACCATTTCAATATGGCTAAGACCATTTTTATATGCGTTTTAGAAAGTTATTGAGATAGTTTTTCCATAAAATCCACTGAGGAATGTGTAATTTTCATGAATTTTATATTTTTTGGTTAAGACGCATTGATGCATTTATTGAGGGAAAACAATGAGTACTCACACCTTCACTAAGCACAGGGAGCGAGTTGATTGATAGGAAGGATTTATCACAAAGCTTTGGGAGGACCCAAGTAGCAAAAGGGAGATATGAAGGGGTAAAGGCTAACTACATGCATATCAACTACTGAGGTGGAAAAAGATGCTATAAATTTTCCCCCCTAATGTTTGAGGTTAGAAGAGGAGATGATGGATGAAATAAAATAACATATTGTAGAGGAAGTGGAAAAGTGGGACTAGGTAGATTTCACCAAATGAAATATTATGAAAGCACCTATGAAAAAAAACAAGGTATCAGATCATTCTCTTCTTCAGGTAGGAATACCCATGCTTGGATGTAGATAATCATGGTCGCCAAATCAATAACACTGCATATACATAGATTATAATTTCCATGAAAAATATACATAGTGTATTCATGTCAAAATGGATCATAGTCATGAACATACACAATAGATCTATGTCTCAAGATATATCAAAAGGATAAATAGATAAAATGATATCAACAAACTAATTCTCCAAAAGTACAATGTCATATGGGTGCATGGTATTATCTTGTGAAACTCATGCAACAACATCAAGTGGATATGCTACTATGGCCCAAGGTCTTCAATCCTAACTCATAGAAGGTATGAATCTACACCATGTGAGTAAATGTGTTGATGTCGAACATGGGAGAAATCGTTTGATTATCGATCATTGACTTATACCCCTAAAAAAATGAGATAACCCATTGTTATTGATAATGGGAATCAAGGTACCTAATACATTCTAGAAAGTGTGAATAGATGTGTTGTCATTCAATACTTGTCGAATCTATCGATCAAGGAACATTAGTGTATTCTCACTATCAATAGAAAGTGAACTTGCCACTAATATGCAGGCCTTCAGGTACTATAAAGTGTCTAGATCCATTTCTTAGAGAAAGTGAGGTAAATTTTATGGGAAGAGATCCGGTGGAAGGAGGGAATTAAGGATTTCCACATCATCCAACATCACGAATATGAACAAAAAGATTTGGAAGGTCTCAAATGAAAAAAATGGAAGGATGCAACACCAAGTAAGTCTCTTGCATGTGCCACATGGAATAGCACATGGAAGAGACCCTATGTGAAATAACCAATAATGAATTCTAATGATACATATAAGGAATTCCACAAATGAGGAAAATGAAAACCAAGGTACAACATGAATTACAATATATGAATAAGGTCTTTCCATGTAACACATGGGAAACCACTTAGTGAGAGACCCATGATGAGTTATCATTTGTTGAGCATAAGTTAACCTACCAATGATGAAAATAGGCCTAGGGTACTACAAGTCTAGGTCAAACTCTCTAAATGTGTCATAGTAGATAAGAGATGATCGACTAATGAGAATTCAATAGGGACCTTGCACACTCACATGGATAAATAACAAAGATATTGATAGCACTTGAGAAAAAATTGACAACCTGGAAGGCTGACATGAAAATTTAGGGGATCTAAGGAATGTCTCACACAGTATAAGACATTCCTTGAACATAAGCACAACACAATAGTGAATGAGGATTTTTTTTACATAAAGTGGAAAAATTATCTATGTCCACGATGTAAGAGGTAACAACAGACTATCCATAGTGAATAGAAGAGTAATTAGTCTGAGGAATAGAAAAACTAAAGTTTTTACTGCCTAAGTTCATACTAAAACCTAACTTGGTTCTTTGTTCAAGGGTGAAAAAAATCAAGACAATTGCCAACAAAAAAAATGTCTTTATCATTTCCCTCTAACTTTTTTTTATCATATTTGATTTTTTGTGTCCTTTTCATATTGTTAAATCCTGAAAATGAATAAAATAATTCTAAATTATAGTGAAGGAAATGAGTGTCATACATCAAGCAAACTAATTCCAAGCAAATGGAACATACCTATGAAAAATGAAGGGATCATGTGCAAGATATGGACACTCTTCAAAGTGTTTCCTCCAACAATGGGGTTCGAAGGTGCAATGACAAGCAACTAAAAAGAATGTGTTTGTAGTAAGTAGAAATTGGAAAATTGAGCTACCATTAGGATCAAAAGAACAAGTAGTGGTATGTGATGCAACAGTACAACTCGAAATGAAAACATGGGAGCTTTGTGGGTAGTGGCCAAAAACAGGTTGGGAATAATTCATGTGGCTTCAATAGAAAGTCATGGTTGGAATAAAAAAAGACTCTCGATCCCATGAAATTTTTAGCATGGGCACCAAAATGGAAAAGAAGGATCTAACTATGGCACTAATGATCTATGGGATCTACCATGTGAATCAATACACTTTTTAAAATGACGAAGAAGGCTTCATGTCGCAACTCAGTTGGGTCAATACTATGGAAAAATGAATCAAGAATTAAATAATGCACAATGGAAGGAAGGAAATACTAACCTATATTCCAACTTCGAGATCATTACTTGTGAGAAAAGATCAATGTGGATACTAACTTATGTCAAATTGCAATATTCCTCAATTTTTATGTTTCTTTCTGACATAAAATAGGTTATATCACATTACGATGTTCATTAATTTTTCTGTCTGATTGTGGCATTCATCTTAACTCGCTTACATCAAACTGCTACATTCCTAGATGGTTATGCTACATTGTTATGTTTAGTAAGGTTTATGTAGTATCGAGTTTAGTTATTTATCGTTGGCCATGGCTGTCTATGGTTTCCCATGGTCTACTACGGTTGATCATGTTTGAATATGGATGATTGTGGTTAATGATGGTAGATTATGAATGACAATGTTGACTATAGTTGAACATGGTCGATTTCGATTGAGTATGGTTAGCCATGGTTGACTCTGATGACCATGGTTGACAATGATGACCATTACAACCTTGTTAACTTGTATTTTATGTTCGATCAATGTTATGTCTCATTGTAATATTCATCATTATAAGAGGTTGAATTCAAAACAATGTTGCATTATGACATTTAATGTTCCTCAATGGTAATGTATCATTGGGACATTCATCTTGGTAGACTTATGTTGAATTGTTATGTTCCTAAGTGGTTATGTTGTGTGTAACATTCATCAAGAGATATGTTGCATTAACTATTGTTGACTTTGATTGAATGACTAGTGCATTTAGTTGAAAATGATTAATGCTATAATTTAAATTCAACATTTTTTCATCAAAGCCCATATTATCTATTGTATTTAATTGATTCAATTCTTTTGTTTTATAGTTGAGTGTGTTTTTTTTTAATAATTTTTAACCATGTTGACCATGGTTACTTTCACCATGGTTGATTATGGTTGATCATGATGACCATATTGACTATAGTTGAGCATCAAGATTATGTTCACAATGGTCGAACATGGTTGACCATGTTGGCTATAGTTGATGAACATATTTATTACAATTTATCATAGTTGATTCTAGTTGACCATAATTCATTATATATATATATTAATATTGTTTATTTTTATTTGATTATAGTTTTGTAAATTATGTATTTAGTACATGTTATAATTTAACTTGAGCGTTCTGTATTAAAAACACATATTATCTACTCTATTTAAATCTTTGAATTGTTTATGATTATTCTAATTGATTATGGATTTAATAGAGGAAGGTACCTTGAATGGAGAGATGTTGAACTTTTGTTTGCTTCAATTTTAATCTTTTGATTCGATAAGAAAAATTAATTGTTAAGACGGTCTCCATGGGATGAGCATTCTTTTGGGACTGTTTTGTTATGTTGAAATCGTTTTTGGTTGGCCTCTTATATAGATGATGGAGGACTTTGGCATAACTTTAATAAGAAGAAGATGTAAATGGAGGACTTAAGGATAACTTTAATAAGAAGAAGATGTAAGACTTCAAGACAACTATAATGAGCATAAGATTGACGACTTCAAGATAACTATAAAAAGAACAAGAAGTAATAGGACATAGTATATATTTTGATTTCTTGTTAGAGATATGAAATATATAGTTTTTTTCTTGGAAAGAAAAATTATTGATAGTTTATAAAGTTGTATTCTAATAAGGCCTAATAAATGAAAAAAAAAACTCTTTCCCCCAAAGAAAAAATGACCGATCTATTGGCATGTTTTACAGGCAGCGTATTCTTGTCATTGATGGCAAGTACAACAATGACGATGGCTTAATTATAGGAAGAATGTGCCAGGTGGACACCAGAAGTATTTTGGGAAGACGCAGTAGAGAAATCTCAATAAGATCAGAAGAGATAGTACAGAGTATGCGTGTTTGTCATTGATGGAAAATATCACATCCAGTAGAGCAGGGATAATGGCATGGAAATGACAAGTTCAACAAGTAATCGTTGGATCCCATTCAGAAGCGTAAACTCCAGGAGTCAAGGAAGAAACTCACAATAGAAAATCGCAAAATACAAAACCACAACTTAAACTCCATTTTGGAGTTTCAGATACCAGGAGTTGGAGTCAAGAGTAGAGACTCTTCATCACAGGATTCCCGAAGTTGCGAAATGAAAAACGCCAAAATCCTAAAACAGGCACATCAACAAAGACTCCATTTTGGAGCTTCGCAGTTCGGGAAATCAAAGATCAAAGGAACATTAACCTTTGAAGTAGAGAACCTCAAAATCTTGAAAGAAGGAGGACAATCCATCTTCGGGAAGGACATGTGGTTAAAGATCAACATTTCACTAACTGAGAGGTTAAAGGAAGGAGTGCCCTAACCTCTCTAACTCGCGATATGTGAAATCGAAAAATAATCCTAGCCTTCGGATCGAGGATTGATTTGGACCATTGATCAGACACTACGAAGGCAGTGAAGTTTCAAAATCACGATAAGATCTGTACCGTTGGACCCATAGGACATGTGGCAAAAGATCATCATTTCACTAACTGGAAATCAAAGGAACGGGGTTCCCTAACCTCTCGAACTCGCGATATGCGAAATCGCAAAATGACGGAATGGGAAATTGTGAAATGCCTTTTGGCACAACCTATGGTCACCACTAGTGGTCATGTGAGGGGAAGAAGCTAGTGGAGCTAAAATCTTTCAGAGTTTTGGGGATTGCAACTTGGAGTGTCTAGACGCTTCTTCACAGTAATGTCGAAATGTCGAAATGTGAAAACACCTTTTGGTGTAGGTTGTGGTCACCGTCATTGGTCATGTGAGAGGAAGGAGCTAGCACCAAGTTAAGCTCCTTTTTGGTGATTATAACATGAAGAGTCGAGACTTTTCACCATAGGAATGCCGAAATAATGAAATGCGAAGTGGAGAAATCAACGCGAGACCCTGTGTTTGTAATCCAATGGTGTTGGATACATGGAAATCTGATCAAAGGGCTATTGTTTCTCTTCACAGTTAATTGATCAATTACGATTCAGTTAGTAGAACTGAATCATGACTCTTGGATGGTTGGCAATTCAGTTGTTGATGCATTTTCTTGGAGGTTCACAGTGTAATTGCTAGAAATGACTGATGGTTTCTGCCAGAGGACTCGAAGAGACTTCAGGGTGATCGCCAGAGAAGATGAAGAGTCTCGAGGCATATTCCAATGGCATGAAGACTGTTCATAGAGGCTATTGACAGATGTAATACCATTGGAGCCTGGAACTGCAATAGAGGGATGAGCTTGACTGTGACAGAGAAGAAGAAGAGTCTTGACTGCTGGAGAGGCTGAGGAATCTCGACATAACACCCAATGATGATGGACACATGGGTTTAACCGCTAGAGAAGCTAAAGACTTGCAATGATGATCAGGCAGAGCACTCGACATGGGGAGAGCATGCAGAAGAATTGTGAATAGAGGATGCAAAAGATGCATAGAGAGAATAAAAACGTAGAACAAAGAAGAGATTGGGTGCTATTGAGAGTGATTCAAGTGTGTAGAAGGAGGCAGACTCCAACAGCTAAAATGCAAAGAAGAGGAATGGTGCATAGAAGGGACATGGCATACAGAGCATGAAATACAGAAGAATATAAAGTGTAAGGAAGGGGTGTAGGAAGACACCGATGCAGGTAGAGTAGAGCAATGTTGCAGGACAATGATGAGACCGGTAAGCCATTGATAAATATTGTATCACTGTGATAAATTTACAGATAGAAAACTTTATATCTTAGGGTGGTAGGCAGGTGCTAGGGAGGACTATTGTCCTTAGAGGTTCAAGTGGGTTCTTGAACATAGGGAGTTGTAGATTCCATCTGGTTGTAGCCAGAAAAACTAGGGTGGCAGGGTGGTGCAAGGGAGAGATGTTGTTCTCTGTTTTACAGGTTGGTGCCTGTGTGACTGGAAGTTGGTGCTTCCATCCAGTTGGTGCTAGAACACTTAGGGAGTTGTTGCTTCCTTCTAGTGGGTGCTAGAGAAACCAGGGATTTGGTGCTTCCTTCTAGTGGGTGCTAGAGAAACCAGGGATTTGGTGCTTCCTTCTAGCACACTTCCTTCTAGTGGGTGCTAGATAAACCAGGGAGTTGATGCTTCCTTCTAGTGGGTGCTAGAGAAACCAGGGAGTTGGTGCTTCCTTCTAGTAGGTGCTAGAGAAAACAAAGAGTTGGTTCTCTCAAGAAGTTGCAGCCTGCAAAAAAGAGGTTGTAGCCTCACAATGAGTTGGAGCTCATATG
>SNQJ01S0250111.1:0-12889 GCA_010110895.2 Picea sitchensis
AGTGGCCATTTGATGAAGATGCACCTATTGCTATCGACAAGCATTGAAGGATGTGGGAAAAATTCTCCATCATTTTGTCCCTCTGTCGCATGAGAGCTTGCTCAAGCAACAGACTGATAGGATCGTCTGCTCCGTCATTTTTATTTTCTTCCACCATTAAGGGTTTCTTGGGTGTGCGAGAGCGATTCTCCTCAAGAGAGACAAGCTCGAGACCCAACTTGCTATACTCGGACCTTGTCGGGGACATGCACTGAAAAAACGATCAAGAACAGCCCGCTCTGATACCACTGATCCGGATTATTTTCGGCTCGAAATGAGAGTGGAGATATAATAAAGAAATGCACAGAGATATCGCAGATATTCAATAATATAACAAAAATTTATCAGATATGCAACCATAAACACAAATATATAGTAATACACGATTTCTATTAATGAAAGAAATGTATAAAGACTGTAAAATACAGAGTGAAAGACTCGCTAGATAGGTGGCAGCTTATCTCTGAGAAGAGATGTGACGGCTACTCGCATTCGCAAGAATATGGTTACAATGAGGCTCTGAAGGCCTTTTTACAATAAGCAAGAATGCCAAAAACCTAACCCTAGGAGATGAAGCACCAAAAGTCATGTGGGCCCCGTTTGGGTAAGTTGGTGCATCAACTTCCCGGGGTCGTAACTTTTTCATACGATCTTCGTTTTAGGCGTATGATAGCTCGTTGGAAAGATCTATCTGAGGCCTACAATGCTCGAGAAAAAATAGAATCATGGATAGTGTTTTGTGACAGAAACATACCCAAAAAAACATCGTTTAGGGCCTCAAAATGGCCCCAGAAGTTCAGGACCCGAAAAAAAATTGCTAAAAATAGTAAATTACCAGAAATGCCAGAAACATGTTTTGGGCCAGTTGGAGAAGGTGGGTGGCCACCGATATCCACCTGGATCAATTTGTCACCTTTCTATTCCCTTGAAAATGGACAAGTAGAGATCGTGAATAAATATCTAAAGACCATTTTTCAAAATACTTTCAGGAAGAGTAAATATAACTAGTATTTGATTCTTTACCCTGCACTATGGGCATATTGTACCATAGTAAATACTTCCACTAGTTTCTAACCATTCCAGTTACTTCACGGGGTGGATTCGATCCTTCTTATTGAATGAGAAATCCCTTCTCTTAAAGTTGTAATTTGAGCTCCTACCTAACACGATTGATCTTGAAGAACGCTTTGTATAGCTAGAGTATCTTGATGAGCAATGTTGAGATGCCACTATGGCCATCGAGGTGAATAAACAATGTGTTAAGGTCCAATACGATAGGTCCGTTTGTCCCCGGTTTTATGTTGAGGGTGACTTGGCCCTTCTTTATGACCAAGCTAAAGAATTGTTGGGGGCAGGAAACTTTAATCCCATGTGGCATGGTCCTTACATCATGAGATGGGTCCTTGAAAAAGGAGCCTACGAATTAGAATATTTTGAAGGGAATGTGTTCGATGAGCCCAAAAATGGGATATATATTAAATGATATTATGCTTGAGCCTTCAAGATCAAGTGTTGCCTTTGTATACTAATGTATGTTAGTGTATATAGTTCTTTATTTCTTTATTCTTTTTTGTCGCGGCTTGCTTATTTAGTTTTCCCTTGGTTGGTAGATGTCAACGAAATATTCAATGTTCTTAGGATTTACTGATGGTGCCAGTCGTTATACTCGGAACATGACTTCCACTGCTCAGGTTATCTATTCACTAGAGGGACAACTAGTGTCTTCATGTAGTGTTTGTTTAGAACCATCAACGAACAATGTGGTTGAGTATAGCATCGTTATAGAGATATTGTGTGTATCCATTTCACATGGTGTTATGTATTTAGAAGTTCTCCTAGATTCCCAATTAGTTTTATGTCAGTTGAACGATAGTTATCGAATCAGAGATCCTATGTTACTCTAATGTTTCCTTTGGGTACAACTTTTAGAACGACATTTTGACTTTATTACTTACAATCATGTACCTATAAGTTTTAATCATGTATCTGATGCATATGCTAATTACATTTTAGATTGGAATTTGTCACATAACTAAGAAAATAAAACACACATTCATACATTCACCCATTGTAAGATATGCAAGTAAAGCCAAAGACCAAAGTAGTTTTTTATATTTCAAAAAATATGATTTCATAGTACAAAATGGGGCTTGTAGCCCTAGAATACATATACGGATGGTACATCACATAAACATGGCATATATGCTTAAGTTCCTAGGTGGATGTCATGATAACACACTATGGTGTTTGTAAGATGTTGGAAGAGCTTCAGCCACACACGAGGCACACCCGCCACATGTCGTTGCATCACCTCTGGAAGATATTCCAGTTGGACCATAGGAACCTAGTGCGTCAAATGAGACAGGTTTCCTTGCACATTATAGAGGACTCTCTTTGCATCTCCTTGGCCCATACACTGATGTTGCGGATATCCCTTTGGTATCCGTAGACCTATGTCTGCGTAAAATAAATAACCATTAATACATCACACCATACAAAAACATTTGTTTTTTTTGTTTGCCTCTATCAAGTTAAAAAACACAAAAAAATGAAATATATAAAAATCAATTCTCATTGATATCTCCAAAGGTGGATCCTAGTGGAAATGGCATGTCTTAGTCCCCTTAGTAGTATATCCCCTCATAAGGGTAGTCATCGATCGCAATGATCTATCATTGCCACCCATGGAAGAACTCATCATTATAGGGGGTTGGCACCCTACCACCTCCTATCCACTACATCACCTTAGTCCACCATGACATAGTTGGATCACGTAGACCATGTTGAGTAATATCTACTCTCGGGCTCAGAGCTAGAACTCTCTCGAAGAAAAAACTACATAGTATGGATGTGAACCTAAAGTTCCTCATCCTACCAAGTCTGCAATCTGTTAATTGGATCTTCATATTGGTCAGCAATGAGGTGCACCAATCATAAAAGGTGGGTCTCAAACACTCCACCATGTAGAACATGAGTGGCCTCGAATCCTGATACGGTGAGGCCAATCCTGATATTTATGTGAGTACTAGGAAGACGATCTCCAGAATCAAATTCTCAATCACCCTAATAGGGATTTGGATCCCCACTTTCTTTGTTCCTACAATGCAGTAGGTGGTGATGTACTACTCCATAGTCCTCCCACCTCCATCCCTTCGGGATTTGATATTCACCACCTCACCCCGGAAAGACAATCCTATTATGAAGTATATATCATCCACTTCAATCCTTAATGGTTTCCCGTCAAGGTTGAATGATTCGGTCTCTGGATCCCAATAGTTTATCAATGTTTGGATCAACCTCACTTGGGCCCTCATCCCTTTTATGGCCCAAAATTTATAGAGCCCACATATATGCAAATCGTTTTGGGCCCTCACATCTCTTTCTATTGTAGAATCTACCTCCTCATGCTCCCTTTCCCTCCATTCAATTACCATCCTGCAAAGGAAACAACAAATTTTGAGTTAAATTTTTCAAAAATAAAATTGTTTATAGAGTTGTACGTGCGCTACCCTTATGAAAATCATGTATAGGGATTCATATACACGAGAAGGATTCTCTTTTCCCACATACATGAGGTCGTGTACACGACCTAATGAACTACATCCCACGTACACCCTAGTTTCTAACTTATGGCCTTTAATACTTAAAAATTGGAAACTAAAACTAGGAATTAAACCATTGAAATGAAAGAGGACAACATGAGAACTTACTTGGTCTAGATGGATTGCAATTCTGTCGCTCGTAGCTCCCAGGATCATTGATGGAATATTGTGGGTAAAATGGCCTAAAATGCACTATGTGGGTGAAAAAACTCAAATGATATGCTAAATGTCATGTTTTTTACTATTTGTAAAAATGTTTCATCTACTTTCTATATTTTTTTACCCTCTCTTTCATATTTTTGAAACCAATGAACTAATTGAGAAGTAGAAGACCTAGTTTGAAGTGGTTTTGTCCAAGGTTTCATGGATTTCTAGCACTCTTCAGCTCGTTCGTGTCTGCGGCAATTATTTACCATCACTAGCATATAGGGTAGGTTTTCACCCCGCTTTGCATTTTTGCATTTTATTATGACCATGATCCATATTCCCTAGGTATGAACCAATTTTTTAGTGACACGTAACCTTCTTGTTGCTACTAGAAATGTCGTTATTAAATGGTAGAGACTTACCAAACATGGGTACCCTAGTTAGAACACTTTTTTCATTTGGTGCCCATGCAGAAATTACTCTATAGGTCTGGGAGTCTCTTATATTCCCAATATGATGTTGTGTTCAAATCTCATTGATATTACCCAATCTAATTCTAACCACTACTTATGGGACTCCCATCGAGTCTTGGTTAATCTTTTTTTTGACTCCCGAAAAATGAAAAGATTGTTGAGTGAACTTGTCTCTTTCACACTCATTAAATGGCTTTGAAAGGATGTCTATTTTGGTATAAGTTTAACCCTTTTCTATACCAAATAGACTACTTATGAAAAAGGAATACTCTAGTCACCTTAGCTAGAAGAATTCTCCTAGGTATTATCTTATACTTTTTTGGGCCTAGGGGACTAAATCTACGAAAAAGGTAATTTTTGAGTTAAGTTGTAATTGCATCCCATCATCCTGCTTGCATTGTTGAGTCTAATGTTGGATCCCACTTTCTTGTTATAAGCCTTTTTTCTCTAGCAATTCTTAGCACTAGCCAAGCAGTGTCTTATATATATCCTTTGCAACTTGACCTCCCTTTACGCGTAGAGGAAACATCCTCTCGAGTTTCCATGTCTCGTATGCACTTTCCTTCATTGAGAATAGGTATGTTTTGTTGCTCGAAAATATTTTCTTACTCATGACACTCATTTCCGCTCATGTATCATACCATTTCTTTGCATATGAAAAAACAAAAAAAGATGAGCAGGAAAAGAATAGTATCTCTTATCAGCAACAGTTGTGTCTCCTTTGAACAGAGAACAAATTATTGATTCTATTTTATCCAAGAATTGGGTTTAGCATGACCTTAGTGTTGATATTATGGTAGCTATGAGAGGTATTAACCTCCACTTGTAACAATTGATGAGACTAGAATATGCCAGGAAGCAAGAAGAAATCCTAAAGCATTGGACATAACCCTAGCAGACAAGTCATGATGTAGGAGCATCGCTCCACCTCAGTAATGCACCAGCGTGCCAACACATCAAAGTGCATTCAAGGAGGGGAGAGGTGTTGGCCCTCTCATTTTTCCCTCATTTTAAATTACAATTTGCATTAAAAGCAATTAACTGTTGTAAGGATGGAAGATCTAAATCGATGCCTTTGTACATGAAGGAGATGATGTCACATTTAATGGATGACAGGATGATGGGATCTAGATCTGATTCAGACTAGATAGGCATTGAATGTAATTCAATGTAATTCAATGTAATTAATGAGATTAGGTATATGGAAGGAGAGCTCGATAAGACCCTCTTTTTATAAAAATATCTTGTATCTTAATTCATTAGAACAGAGGGGAGATGAGCGAGTAGAGAGCTCATGAGAGGAGAGAACTGAGACTTTGTTGCAACCCAGTCTTTGTAAACATATGTATAGACATTCTGATATTAATACAAAGAATATTTTCTTGCATATGATTATGTGTGTTTATATATTTATGAATGAATGTCACATGTGTGTTTATATGAATGTATACTATAAATGCTTGTGATAGATTTCATCTGCAGGGATAGATAGAATTATATATCTGTGAGTTTTCTAAAATTGTTTCTGGGTTCTTTAGGCTATGCAAGGAGTGAAAAACAGAGTATTGGAAACTCTGTGGCCAACACAAGGAGTGCACATCTGAATATAGAATCGAGTTCACGAAAGAATGTGTCAAGAGGGCACACTAGGATAGTTTGCAGACTCAAGGAGATCCTCAGAGTTGTTGAATACTTTGGAGGAAGACCTGCGCAAGGAGTGCATCAAGCCAACACTTAGACAAGGTGTTGAAAGTATGAAGTCGTATGAGGTCTTAGCACCAGAAGGTATTTTGGAAGACACAGAAGGGTCGAGTCCCTTAGATACTGAACAAGCCAAAATATCGGGAGGAGGAGCGACAAAAATCTTCAAGGGGAGAAGTGCTTGGAGTCTTCACTGAACATCAGTGAACAATATTTGTTCTCATGAGGAGAAGAATGATTCCAGAATGTTAGATCTGGTGAAGTTGCAAGTAGGAGAACCATGAAGTATTTCGGTACTTCAGGGGTTCGACAAGTTGAAAATTTGACGAAGACCGAGTTGTGCAGTCTGAAGTAGTGATTCAATCATGATCGTTGATCACAGGAGAGCACGTGGCAAAGGGATCCAATAATTTGGAAATTGGGAGATTGGAGGTTGTGAGTGAAAGGCCTAGAGTTTTGCAGGGTAGTGAAGTTCAAACAATTGTAGGGCTGGCGAATCTGAGGAGACATGTGGCATGAGTTCGGAGACTTGGAGTTGAGCACTTTGGGAAGGAGTGAAGAAAGGATTCAGGATATTGTCAAAGTATGAACTACGAAGGAAATAGACCCACGGTCATATCTGTGGTCACTCGAGGAGAGACCTGTGTGTGTGGGTTAAGTGTTTTCAGGTGCCCGTAGGGACCCAAGGAGTCGTTCCAACTTAGAAATTCAAACGATCCAAGACCGAGAGGTCAAGCAGCCCTTTGGAGGGAAGGAGGTTTGTGCCAAGTCGACTAAAGGAAATATTTAATATTGATTTTTTAGCCTCCCGAATGAGAATTCGGCCCAGACAACTATGGAGGAGCAGTATAAATACAGGACGCTAGAGCTCATTTGGAAGACACATCTCACAACTGCAGAAATTTAATGGTGCACACTGCAGAAATTTAATAGTGCGCAAGTGTGGAGAGTAGTTGTAGTTGTAGTTACTACAACCTATAATTTTGGTATTTTTGGGTTGGAATTTTTTATCAGTCTTGGTTATCCTTTATTAGTGCATTAACCTTGTTTGGCTATTGATTTTCTACCATAATTCTTCTCTGTCAAGGTTAAGGTGTTCGGGGGTGGAATTTGTGACTATGGTTGGGTGAAAATATTGTTATATTTTCTATGGTTAAATGAGCACACCCACTTTTCTAACAGGTTATGGGCCCACACCTCCTTCATTCATTCTAATCAATGGAAGGAATCTAATACATTATATTATCAGGCTCGTTGAAGAACTATCGATGGGGTTCTAGCAGTTGCAGTTACTAAAGCAAGTCTGTCGTTAAGTTTACTAGCAGGTTTCAGTTGAAAAACCCTAAAACCTCTTGCCCAACACCTTATGATGGAACACCTTACTCAAGGATAGGATATTCTAGTGCTCCTAAGTATAGCACACATATTGGCACTCTCAGAAGAAAAAAACGTCAAGGTTGAGATTTTGGGTCAAAGTCAAAGTTTGACCAACTATCAGTCAACAGAAATCGTGAATGAAAAGATGGATCATCTACACTATTCAACTCTTACAGGAACTCTTGAAGATGAAATGTGGATAATTGACAGTGAAAATTCTACAAATATGATAGGAGACGAGGTCAGACTCTCCAATCTAATTGAAAAGAAGAAATCCTACAAGGTAGAACTTGGAGATAAGAACACCTATCCAGTCAAAGGAATTGGTCAAGCCTCCATCAAATTGAAAACATGTAACAGTGTTCATTTGCGCAATGTCTTATATATACCTAGTTTATAAAATAATTGTGTATCTATATCTTTCCTAGAAGACAAAGTAAATAGAATATCCTTTGTATATGATGAAGTACTATCTTGGTCTAGAGACTCCAGCATAGAGAATGCTAGAGTTATTGGAACTTGTGAAGGAAGACTATACAGACTACTAGAATGTAATGATGAAGCTCTTATACATGATGAAGTCAATCCCAGTGAAATTTGGAACAGAAGGTATGCTCATCTTAACTATCAAGAATTATCATTCCTCAAAAAGATGGTTGAAGGAATACCAGAACTACAATCTACACATGAAGGAATTTGCAAAGGATATGCTCTTGGTAAAAATGTTAAGAGGCCATTATCAAGCAACAATAATAGATCTAAGAAAATCCTAGATCTAATACATTCAGATGTTTGTGGTACAATTCCAGTCAAATCTCTAGGAGGTTCCCTTTATTATGTAATATTCATAGACGATTACTCAAGAAAGACTTGATTGTATCTTCTGGAAACAAAGGATGAAGTTTTCAACAAGTTTCAAGAATTCAAAGAAGAAATAGAAAACCTCACAAGCAAGAAAATCAAGATTTTGAGAATAGATAATGGAGGAGAATACACATCCAAGGAATTTGTTTCCTTTTTCAAATCAACAAGGATTAGGAGGGAGCTAACCGTTCCTCATAATCCTCAACAAAATGGTGTAGAAAAAAGGAAGAACAGATCCATTGACGAAACCGTGAAGGCACTAATGAATGATCAAGGTTTGTCCATGTATTTATGGGGAGAAACATCCATGATATAAATATATGTTCATAATAGAAGTCCCCACTGCATATTTAAGGATATGAATCCAGAAGAATCCTTCTCAGGAAAGAAACCCAATGCGGAACACTTAAGAATCTTTGGGTGCCTTGTTTACATTCATATCTCTAAGGATAAAAGGAAGAAACTGGAACCCTCAAGAAAGAAGGGCATATTTGTTGGATACAGTGAATCATCCAAAGCCTACAGAATCTATATCCTAGAACAACATAAGGTTGAAGTCATTGGAGACATGATCCTCAATGAGAATATGTCTTTCAAGAAATCTATAGAAGAATCCATAGAAGAAGAAGAATATGAAGAGATTAAAGAAGAAAGTACATATCTTCCAGAAAGTCAGAATGAAGAATGAGAACAACTTGATCATCTAATGCAGCCATGTGAACCTATTGAATCAGTCATTGTACCCAAAACTAAAAACTTCCAACTTGGCTTGAAGCTAGCCTACAATAAGTAGAAAGACTCAAAGCCCCAAGTGGCATCTTCAGAAAAAAGAAAAAATCCCAAAAGATTCTCCAGCTATGCAACATCTATGAAAAATCTTATAAATGAAGAACCCACCACATTTGAAGAAGCAAATAAGAAGAAACAATGGAAAGAAGCCATAACAGAAGAACACCAATCCATCATGAAAAATGACGCATGGGAAATCATGCCTAGACCCAAAGAAAAATCAATGGTAACTTCAAAATGGTTCTATAAGATCAAACATGCAGTAGGCAAAACCGTGGAAACATACAAGGCAAGGTTCGTAGCTAGAGGGTTCTCTCAGAAGGAGGGAGAAGATTATGATGAAACCTTTTCTCGTGTTTCCAGATATACTTCTATTAGAGCCATTATATCTCTTGTTGCCTCCATAAGATGGAGTCTACATGAGATGGATGTAAAAACAACTCTACTCAATGGAGAAATTGAAGAAGAAGTATACATTGAACAACATCAAGGCTTTGAAGTACATTCCAGACATACTCATGGTTGTATATTAAATAAAGAATTGTATGGATTCAAACAAGCTCCAAGAGCTTGGTATGCCATAATAGAAATCTACTTAATAAGAATTGGTTTCTCTAAGAATCATGCAGATCCAAATCTCTACTACAAAGTTGTGAACAATGCACCTGTGATTCTACTACTATATGTGGATGACTTATTCTTGACAGGTGAAAAGTCTCTCATCACCCGGTGTAAGAAGGAACTATCTTCTGAGTTCTATATGAAATATCTCGGTCTCATGCATTGTTACTTGGGACTAGAAGTATGGCATACGCGTGGTGAATTCTTCCTTGGACAAGGAAAGTATGCAGTAAAGATTATTCAAAAAATTGGAAGGATGGATTGCAAATCCATGGCCACTCGTATGACCATAGATATAAGAAAAGTAAGAGTCTCATATTCTGATCTAGTAGACTCGTCCCTATATCAACAATCAATTGGGTCATTGATGTATCTAGTAAATACCTGACCAGATATTTTCTTTGTTGTAAACACCTTAAGCTAGTTCCAGGTGGAACCCAGACATGAGCATTGGATAGTTGTAGAGCATGTTCTAAGATATATTCGTGGGATGCTAAACTATGGTTTAAGATACACCTCATCTGGTGATATACAACTTCATGGATTCATAGATTCAAATTGGGAAGGGAGTGTAGAATATAGAAGGAGTAATTCAGGGATTTGTTTCATCTTGGGCTCTGCTATGATATCATGGTCTAGCAGGAAACAAAAGTTTTTCGTACTCAACACAACTGAAGAAAAATATATTGTAGCATGTGAGGCATGTATCGAAGCAGTATGGTTGAGGAAGCTAATTTATGGATTATTTGATCAGGTACCAGATTTGAATGTAATATATTGTGACAATCAGAGTTGTATAAGGCTATCCAAACACCCAGTGTTTCATGACCAGTCGAAACATATTTAGATCAAATACTACTTTATTTTTGATAAAGTTTAGGAAGGAGAACTAAAACTCTAGTATATCCCCATAAATGAAAAGGTAGAAAATATTTTTACAAATCCTTTGACCATGATAAAGTTTGCATACTTAAGGGACAAGTTGGGGCTCATGGAGATAACTCAATTAGCTTTAATGGAAGAGATGGATCCCCAGGATAGGAGGGAGAACTGATATATATATATATTATTGATTCATGGACAGTCATTTTCCAGTTTGGAAAATAGTCCACGTTGGGAATTTCCTTTCTAGTTCAGAAAGTGGTTTGAGATTTCTGATGGACAATAATTTTCTAGTTCGAAAATTGGTGTAGATCGGACCGTCATTTTCATAATGAAAATGGTCTGACAGATTATTGATGTACCATAGACAACGACTCCCCTTGTGGCCAGTGTGGGGAAATGGTCTAGGATGGTCATTCTTCTTGGAAATCGCTTTGAGTAGTGGTCAATAAAAATGGTCTGCCTCGTCGGGCAGTCATTATTTCGAAGTTCACAGTTGTTATAAGTTTCGAATAATGGTTCATTTTGTAGGTTGGTGCAAGACAATCATTTGCTTAGTAAATTGTCTGGATAGTCATTCCCTAGGGTAAACTCAGTCTCTCTAGGTTCCACTATGATTAGTTCCAGAGGAATGACCCAGTTAGGTGAATGGTCCAGGTTCAACAATCAATGACATGCATTCCCCAAGGTATACTCATTCTCTCCAGGTTGCACTATGATTAGTGTCAGAGGAATGCCCAGTTAGGTGAATGGTCTAGGATAAAAANGGACAATTATTCTTCTATGCTTAAGAATAATAGTCCAAATATCCCATGGCTAATTCTATACCTTCTAAGGGCAAATGCTCTTCCATATCTCACATATGTGAGTGGAAGAATGGCCCAGATGACTCAGTTTGTATCATGATAAATTTTATACAGATGGTATGATTGTTATAGAGACTGTATGTCTCTAGATAGTAGTTGTATACTACTATGAATAGACAATTGTGTTCTATTGGATGGCATTGTTTTGATTTCCATGGAGACTATCTAGTTGGATAGTGATGATGATGCTACCAGTTGAATGGTCTGTTTTTTCTCAAGACCATTTCCTTTTATACCTCCCTATCTAGGAGGGAGTGTTGATATTATGGTATCTATGGGAGGTATTAACCTCCACTTGTAACCATTGACGAGACTAGAATATTCTAGGAAGAAAGAAGAAACCCTAAAGCATTGGACATAACCCTAGAAGACAAGTAAGCTAAAGGAAATATTTAATATTGAGTTTTTAGCCTCAAGAATGAGAACTCATCCCAGACAGCTAAGGAGGAGCAGTATAAATATAGGATGCCATAGCTCATTTGGAAGACACAGCTCGAAACTACATAAATTTAATGGTGCGCACTACAAAAATTTAGTAATGCGCAAGTCCGGAGAGTAGTTGCAGTTGTAGTTACTGCAACCTGTAATTTCGGTCTTTCAGGGTTGGACTTTTTTATCAGTCTTGGTTATACTTTCTTGGTTCAATAGCCTTGGTTGGCTATTGATTTTCTACATGAATTCTTCTCTGTCAAGGTTAAGGTGCTCAAGGGTGGAATTTGTGCCTATGGTTGGGTGAAAATATTGTTATATTGTCTATGGTTAAAAGAGCACACCCACTTTTCTAACACTTAGGAAGTTGACCTTGTTACTTATAGTATTCTCCTCTGATCGATTATTCTTCCAGTCCCTATGGAGGTTTTCTTGATGCCTCCTGTGTCGCAATTTTTTACCAATGAGCAGTGATACGTCTATGATGCATGATTTATTCATATGTCTCATGCTCTTGTTCAAAGGAAGTCTAAGACTATGTCAGCCATTCCTCAGAACTCCTTGACTTTGCATGTTAGTCATCCCTTTACAAGTGAACCTCAGAATCACATGAAGTTGTTCTCCTATCTTACACCTTGGGACTACTTTAATTAATGGTAGGTGACCTTGAACCTAGTAATTGGAAGATCTCCATTGATCACACATTGGGATTCGTTCAGTGTCTTGGATTCCATTAGACCCTATTGGTGGTTTCCTCTCCTTTGTCAGCATTTTTCATTATTGGATGCTAGTAAGAGGGTCTCTTTCGTTTACTACTTGCATCTGGTGCATGTGAGAGAAATGGGTGAGTATTAAAGTTGAAATTTACATTTAGTTTGAATTTATTATTATTATTTTGAACCTTTTTATAAATGGTTTTGGAGAGAGAAAACATCAATATTAATTTAAAGTAAAAAATTGAACTTATAAATTTTACAAGTTATAAAGCAACCTACTTATTAGTGGGCTAAGGAAAGAAAAATAAATAGTAGTCAAGACCAAAATGTCTAACAGTTAGGAGAAAACTTGCCTCACTCAAATTTATATATATATATATATA